>BHFT01021027.1:0-35601 GCA_004320025.1 Laticauda laticaudata
TCTCCACGATTACACCCCATGTGCCAGAGCCTGTGTTCTACAGTGGCTGGGAAAAGTGTAGCGACACGAGAGAGAGTTCAATTTATGGAAGCAAAATCAGCATTTCAAATAGATTCAAATGGATAGTCCAGCATTTTATAATGCCTTTCTAAAACAATGCCTATCTAATTTAAAAAACCAATTTTCTATGTTTTAAAAGGTCTTTAGTTTCTCTCCTTAGTTCCTCTTTTAGGTCTAGGAATTTTCTCTTATGGTAATTTGCCACTTTGAAAAATTGTTCTAAGAGTCTCTTTTTCTGGATTTTCCTCTTTCTTTTTTTCTTGTTGCTGCCATGTTAATAGTTTGCTGGACTTTAGTGACCTGGACATGATGGTCCAAGTGTAAGAAGAGCTAAAGTAGCATAGCAGGGCAGCAAAAAGGAAGGAACGAGCAAAGGTAAAATTGCTAACCCCAACCCTAACCCTAATCCCTCACTGTTGTTCATACCATCTCCATCTCTAGTATCATTCCAGGGTCAGTGGTCACTTCAAGACCTAGTGCATAGATTAGCAGCACAGAGATTATTTCCTTATTGATTACTGCTGGCTGATCTGAGGGGGGGGGGGAAAGAGTGTACCATGAAAGAAGGAGAGAGAATAGACATACATAGCCTATATAGCCTATAGACATAGGTGAAAATATTTGGATGATTATTAAATGGCATTTGAAGGAATACAAAAAGCTCTGAGTGTTTATGTCCTTGGAAAGAATCCAAGAGATACTGACATATACCCCATTGTCTTGGGATCCAAGAGATACTGACATATACCCCATTGGAGCTGTTTAGACTGGCCTTCCAGTCAATAGGTTTGCCATTACTGAATGATCTTCAGCATTTGTGATGGTATGTGGGAGATAGGAGGAAGAGATGCATCTAGGGCAATGGACAGATAAGTAATAATTTAGCCCTCAGAAATATGAGTGAGACAAATATCACAGAAGGGACTCTTCCTAGTTTCTTGAGTTGTAATGCACTAATAAAGGAGAATATTATAGTTCAGGGTTGACATGAGGGATCCTTGGTGCTCTGTGACTTGGTTGTTTTCGTGTATATGTTTCATTACTCAAACTAGGTAATCTCATCAGGGCCAATCCTGAGTGCATTGCTAGTCTCTGAGCTTGGTTGTTTTCTTGCAGACATTTCATTACCCAAATTATTAGTAATTAGTATTAGCACTGATAATGTAACCTAGTTTGGGTAATGAAATGTCTGCAAGAAAATCACCAAAATCAGTGAGCACCAAGGACCCCACATGTCAACCCTGAGCTACAAATATTCTTCTTTATTTGTAACACATATGGGTATTAAATGCTTCCGAAAGCAAGCAAATGGGAAATATTTGCCCCCAGAGACATTTCCACCAAGGAGCAACTTTTCTTCCTAAATGAATACCTACGAAATAACCTCTAAGAACACCCTCACCAACACTAACAGGGCAAATCATTAGAATACCAACCGAGAGAAAATCTCACTCCTTACTAGCACTGATGATTGTTACCTAGTATAGGTAATGAAACGTCTGCAAGAAAACAACCAAGCTCAGAGAGCACCGAAAAATGTAGTTTCAGAATTGCAAGAATCTGTTAATGTTACCTTAACAAAAAGTAGAACTAGTATTTCTGAATGTGCTTCTTGTCTGGAATACCAAAAAAACTGACAGTGCTTCAAATGAGCATAGAAGAGACAACCACAGCATGCTAATATATCTCTTTTGTCCTTAGGCTATTGCTTAACCAGCAGCAGTTGAAGTCTGAATGTTAGAAAGAGAGGAAATATTATGTATTTGGCATGGAACTGAATCTTAGAATTAAAATAAGTTTATTTACTAGTACTGTATTGGGCAGAAGACAAAGAATGGGACTTGGAAATGACCCTGGTTTTCATGTAACTCTTTTGCTTTCCTGCACTTTTATCCATTGCCTGTCTGTCAGTTCTTATTCTTAGAAACTGCCCATTGTTATGTAATAGTAGAAGTGAGAGACTTTGTTTCCTTATAGGTGTGTGTTTTAAGATGCTCTTTTAACTGAGGTTTTGTGCAACTGGGTTTCAATATATTAAGTCAGGTTGAATCATTAGCATATGATCCAGTGAAGCCTGCAAAGGAAAAAATCTTGAGAGGACTTCAAACTTAGCAAAATTGAGACCATTAAAAAAAAATGCATCTGCAAAGGTTTCTTGCACTCAGCTTTAAATCAGCTTTATTCATTCATCTGACCACATTGCAAAGTGGTTGGATGCAGCTGTAGTTATCCTAATAGTTAACCAAGTGACTTCAAACCGTGACAGATGCTTTTGTCAGTTTGAGGGGAAAGGAACTGTGATTAAGTCAGCTAATGTTTCTTTTCTTCAAAAATCAGATGAATGAGAAAATGCTAGCTGGAAACCATTCCCTCTTTAGGCATAAATAGGCAGTAAATTGTATTGCTATCATTTGTAGCAGGCAAAAAAAAAATATTGCATAACATCCTTTTCCACCCAAAAACTCCAGATTGATGTTGATGTACCCGAAAAGACTTCTGTTCAAATGGAAGTCTTAAAAATGCAAGGCTGATCTTTACACATAAGACAGAGTGAAAAGGTATCACAATCAGGCTGAAATCATTACAATACCAATTCTAAGCAACAAAAAAGTCACAAATTTAATAATTTGTTGCTAAACCTATCATAATCTTGAGGAATGCACAATCATTTATTATCTGTTCCAGGTAATATCACAAGGTTATTTTTATTCTCACTTGATTTTTAGGTTTTAATCCATTCAAATAGCTGGGTGATTCCAAACATGGCTGTCTTCTACAATATCACAACATCCTGAGTTTTCTGGAATTCACTAGGCCTTAATGAAATCTTTTCTGAGCTGGATATAAAATAAGAATATCATTTGTTCATTAATATTGCTTTGTTAAGTATCCTTTCCCAACATGGTATATTTTTTAGATGTTGGACTGCAACTTTCATCCCTACAAACCAAGGATTCTTTATTGCTGCGTGGGAATTCTAAGATTATGAGAGGATGGTATCACTGAGGTGAGCTGATATGATGGACTACAATGAAGAGGCATTTTCCATAGGAGGGTGTACACAATCCAGAAAAAGGGGCAGGACAAGAGGCAGCATAGTTTGGAGAAGATAGGACAAGAAGGGAGATAGAGGAAGAGAATAAAGATAACCACTCCCTATATCTCCAGGATATATCCATTAAGATGAAAGGGTTTAGACTGGCAAGATTCTGTCTATTGTCTGTAAACAAATAAAGAAGTGAATTGATTTGTCCCACATCATTATTGGGCTTAGTCTGACAAAGATGTCTTCAGACAAACAGATTGGAGGAGGAAATAAACTATTTCTAGGTAAATTCATGAGGAGCACCCTAGTGGTCAAGGTTGTCCAAGAGAAAGTGTCAAGTACCAGGGAAATCAATGTAGGAGATGACTAAACTGAGCCCAAGGGGGGGATCAAATGCATCACCAGACTCAATGCCCTTCACACCCACAAAAGATCTACATCCAGCCCACAATGAATGCCTTTCTTATCTCCCACTCATTTCCCTTGACTGTTAGTAGCTCAGATTCTTGTAGAGAGCTTAAGCTTGCAATAAATCTTGAAACTCATTTGAATTGTCTGATTCTCCTGATTTTCCTGGCACTTGCCAATCAGGAGATCCAGGCAGTTCAAATGGGTATAAAGATACATTGCAAGCTTAAATTCTCTGCAAGAATCTGACCTACTAATGGTCAAAGCAGTATGGTGGTGGATAAGGAATTCATGGTGGGCTGAACTTAGATTTCTTATGAGTGCAAAGGGACTCATGACTGATGATGCATTTGACCCCTCCCTCAGGCTCAATCTCGTCATTTCCTATAGAAGGTATCAGAACTTCACATACAAAAGAGTGTAATTCATTTGCCCCATTCCCATGGCAAGAAAATGACATTCTTTTTCAGACAATTCAAGATTTTGATCCTATCAAGTCTTAGAAAAAGGGACCACTTTGGGAAAAAGCTGCAGCTGAGATCTTCTCTGAGAAGAAATGTTGGGTTTAAATTGCTCCTTGGTCAAACCTGCTCATTCAATATGACAATAGGGTTTTTTAAAAATGTATTTACATTAAATTTAGGCTAAATGGCAGACCAATGTTATCTTAAAGGTTAAAAGATAACTTGGGCTGTTTTGAATGAGATCATGTCCCTTTCATCCCAGGCTCAAGTATGAAAAAAAGGGTATATGGTGGATAAAATATAAACAGTTAAGATTCTGGTAAAGGAAAATAACTCTGAAAATGTAACTCAGAGTTGAAGTGAGTGAGTGAAAAGTCTTGTTTGGCTGCAAGATAACCAAAAGATCTCTTACAGTGACTTATAGTTTTGATAGTTGGAAAAAATAGGCTACAGATAGTCTTCAACTTATGACCATTCATTTAATGACTGTACAAAGTTACAACGGCACTGGGGAAAGTGACTTGCCACTGATCCTTGTGCTTACAGCTGTCACAGCATCCCCACAGTTACGTGAAAAAAGTTTGGGTACTTGGTAACCAGCATGTATGATGGATCAGCATCCTGGGGTCATGTGATCACCATTTGCTACCTTCGCAGCTGTCTTCTGCAAAAGATAATAGTGAAGTCAGATTTGCTTAATGAATGCATGATTCACTTAGTAACTGCAGTGATTTGCTTAACAACCAGAGCAAAAAAGTTTGTAAAATTAGGGACAACTCAATTAATAATTGCTTTGTTTGACAATAGGAATTCTGTCCTCCTTCGTAATGGATGGTCAGCATATTGTGATCATAGACTATATCAGGACAGCAACACATTCAAGGGTTGGGGCTGAATGATATACCCTAAACAGTAACTCTCCAAAGTTAAAGAGTAGCAGCTGTCCAAAGGATGCCTTGGCACAAACTATTTAGTTTTTATTACTTGGTAAACTACTAAGCCAATCCAGCAGGTGGCCCCATCCAACTGATTTCAAGTCATTTTGAGAAATTAAATAGGATCAGGTTTAAGTAAAGCCAAACTGGAAAGTAGTTCTTTGTCTTTCCTGTACTAATAACCATCTTTTCCTGCCTTGTGGAAACATTAGGCTCCAGTTTGCATGCAAATGTTTGTCCTTATTGCCAGGGCCCAAGAATCAGATGGAGAGTTCTGTTCTTCCAATTATGTATTCAGACAAAGCTCTGAAGACAGATATTCAAAGTTTAGTAACAAAATAAAAGGATTCATTTTCTGCATAATTCTTCTACAAACAAAACTTCCTTGGCTTTGCATTTTTAAATTTCAAATAACATAAAGAGCTTCTAAATCTAGAGAAGTTGCATGCAGTCTTGTGAGTTGTGAATTCACTGAGGCCTCAGCTATTACTGAGTTCATATACTGTCTAATTAGGGTCTTTCTTATGCACTGTTTTAAATAATACCGAACAACTAGTAAAGTTGAAGTTAAATTATTGGATGTTGTAGTAGCATAAAGGGCAAAACCAAGTTTGCCATCTTTGGATCAGATTGGAAGGCACAATACAGGTAATCCTCAATTACAATTGAGCTCAAAAATTATGTTGTTAAATGATAAATTTATTAAGTGAGTTTTGCCCCATTTTATGACTTTTCTTGACACATTTGTTAAGTGAATCACTACAGTTGTTAAACTAGTAATACAGTTGTTAAGTGAATCTGGTTTCCTCATTGACATTGTTTGTCAGAAAGTTGCAAAAGGCGATCACATGACCCTGGGACACTGCAACCGTCATAAATGTGAGCCAGTTGTCAAGCATACAAATTTAAATCATGTGACCATGATGATGTTTCAATGATTGTAAGTGTGAAAAACATCACAGGTCATTTTTTTCAATGCCGTTGTAACTTTGAACCATCACTAAAAGAACTGTTGTAAGTTGAGGACTAACTATAATTCCAGTTATTGCTATCAGCTCAGAGGAAGCCCCATTGCATGTCAAGGACAACTTTTTAATTCAAATATTGATTAAGAACATATAGGAATAGAATAGAATAGAATTTTTTATTGGCCAAGTATGATTGGACATACAAGGAATTTGTCTTTGGTGCATATGCTCAGCGTAAATAAATAAAATACATTCATCAAGAATCATAAGATACAATGCTTAGTGATAATCTGTGATGACCTGGGGCATGACACAAAAATAACAAAGTCATAAAAGTAGAATAAATTCCCTTTAATGCTTCCAACTTGGCCCCAATGTCCAATTATCCTCAGCTGGATAACAAACTCTTCAAAAAACAGTGTACAAAGGGCAGAAAATCAGTCCGAACCCAATTAAAGATAATTAGAAATTTAAAAACCAACACAAACCACACTGAAGTAGTTAACATGGCAGGCCAGGATGATAAATTGCAGACTTTCAAAGGATAATGCACATCCACAGTTGGGAGGATGCCAAAACCCAGATAAGCCTCGACCAAGATAATGCACGCTTTGCTTCCAGCAAGGAGCCGTATGCAAACACCCCACTTATATCCTGTTCTCCCAGCTGCAACTAATGAAAGGGATCAGGGCCTTCTTCTCTCTCATAAGTCATGTTGCTCTCTTCTCTGTTCCTCCCTGCATGCCCTAGGATGAAGAGGAGATGACCCTGGGTCTTCCTCTGAATGCCCAGCAGGACTGTGCCCTTCCCTCATTTCCTCCACAGCCACCAGAGCCACACTCTCACTCCCAGTCAGCTGCTCAATCTCCCCCTCAGAATCAGACTCCAACAAGGGCATGACATAGTCATAGGTTACTAATAAGCAATCAAATTATACCAGGAAACAATAAAAACAATATAAATTTTAATGATACAAACAACATGGTTATAGCCAGAAGTGTGAAGAGATAGATACTAGGAAGGATGAGAAAAAAAACAAATACAATCTTAGTAAATAGTTGAACAGTGTTGAGAGAATTATTTGTTTAGCAGAGTGATGGCGTTTGGGAAAAAACTGTCCTTTTGTCTAGTTGTTCTGGTGTACAGTGCTCTATGGCATTGTTTTGAGGGTAGAAGTTATAAAAAATTATGTCCAGGATGTAAGGGCTCTGTAGATATTTTCACAGTCCTCTTTTTGACTCATACAGTACACAGGTCCTCAATGGAACGCAGGTTGGCAGCAATTATTTTTTCTGCAATTTTATTTATCTGTTGAAATCTGTATCTGTTTAGTTTGGTTCTGCAACTAAACAAGAAAGAACAGATACAGAGGTGCAGATGACAGACTATATAATTCCTCTGTAGAACTGAATCAGCAGCTCTTTGGGCAGTTTGAGATTTCTGAGTTGGCGCAGAAAGATTTCTGAGTTGTGCTTTTTTGATGACATTTTTGAAGTTAGGTGTCCATTTTAAGTCTTGAGATATGATAGAACCTAGAAACTTGAAGGTTTTTACTGTTGATACTGTTTTGTCTAGTGTTGTAAGAGGTGGTAGTGTAGGAGAGTTTCTCCTAAAATCTACCATCATTTCTACAGTTTTGAGTGTATTTAGTTCAAGATTAAATTATTAAATTTAAAATTATTAAATTTAAAATTATTAAAGTTAAATAGGAGGGATTTTAAAATGGAGGGAAGACAAGAAAATCCTTTATTATAAACATTTTTAAATAAAGTAACTGAGACAGGGAAAGTTAATGGAAGACAAAGAGGACTTGTACACAACTGCCTTAAGTAAATTTGAATTTGCCTTGAAGGATACGTCCTCATGACATAGATTTGTTCTCTTCCATCCATAGCTAAGGATGCTTTAGATTTACCTAATTCAGTGTAGAAGTAGTATTTTCACCTTGCTGCATGCCACTTTTGTAGCATCTGTGGTGACAGTTATGAAGCAAGGACTGAGACCTTCTGAACTCCTAAGGGTCTTTTTTGGCTGCTATGAAAACCTTCCCTTTTTGTTCCAGTTACTTGTGATTTCCCTCCATCCACTTTAGCTTTCTGAGAACAAATATGATCAGGCACTAGGGTTTTGCCATATAATGCTTGATCTGTGTCTCACAATATGCTAATCAAGCATTACAGGAACTCCTTATGCACAGGTGGGATTCTACTAGTTTGCACCTATTCTCTAGAACCAGTTGTTAACATTCTAAGCAGTTCGGAGAACCGGTTGTTAGAAGAAATTACTGGACTAATCCTGTAAGGAAGGCAGGAAGGAAGCATTCTGGTGTTGCTTACAGAAACTGCCTCTCCATTAACCCTTATTACATTCTTGGCAGGACTAGACTTTCTGTCTCAGGAATGTCTCTGGAGGTTTTTTTTCCTTTCTTTGCTGGTACTTTGCTTG
This sequence comes from Laticauda laticaudata, assembly GCA_004320025.1. Classification (NCBI taxonomy): domain Eukaryota; kingdom Metazoa; phylum Chordata; class Lepidosauria; order Squamata; family Elapidae; genus Laticauda; species Laticauda laticaudata. Next base: position 8,327 of record BHFT01021027.1, read on the forward strand.
TGTGGAGTGACCATTCAAAGTTACAATGGTACTGAAAAAAGTGACTTATAACAATTTTTCACACTTATGACTGTTGCAGCATCCTCACAGTCATGAGAGGCCAGGCAAGGAGATGCATGCTTCGATGTGAGTGATATTGAGTTGGCCACACCCAGCCAATAACATGACCACCAAGCCATGTCCACCCAGTTACATGATCACCAAGCCACACCCACAATCTAAGCCACGTCCACAGAACTGGTTGTTAAAAATTTGAATCCCACCCCTGTCCTTATGTACTCTAGCTCCTTATTTGCATAGTTCTAGCAGTCTCTCACATATTAGACACAACCTAAAAAAAAAATCCTATGGATGACAGACAGTTTGTGGGATGCTGGTGAAGCAATGAGTCCACCCACCAGTGTTGGTCAACTGTTTTTAGACAGAGCAAGTCAGCAAGAGAGTGACCTTGAGAGACAGGAGAAAAAGCTGGCATTTAAAAGATGTCTCAGCCCTCAGAAAAGGGGTGGAACATGGGGAAACATTTCAAAAGGGACCCTTCCTAGTTTGCCAGAGAGAAAAGGGAAAGGGGGAGGAGTGGGAGAAATACTTTACAGTCTTACAAGATTCTGTCAATAATAAAGACAGAGCTAGCACTTTTCTTTGTGTTTCTTCAGTAGACTGCCTTGCAGGAATTACACCAATCTTGCAAGTCTGAAAATATTCCTTAGAAATCCTATACAGTAGGTAGGATAACATCTAATAACCAGATAAAGTTCAGCTAATCCTTGACTCGTGGAGTCAATGACATCCTTGAATCATTTGTTTAGTAACTATTTGGAGTTGCGATGGAGCTGAAAAAAGGCCAGTCCTCACACTTACAATCATTTATTGCACTTATGATTGCCATACACCTTCATGGTCACATGATCACAATTGGGATGCTTAGTAACCAGCATGCATATATGCTAGTTTCTAGGATCCTGTTCTCCTGTGGTCATGATTTGCAACCTTTTGCAGGGGGATGGCAAAAAAAAACAACCAATTTAGAAGAACGGATTTGCATTTTTGACTGTGGTATTAGTGACCATGGGTGATAGTTAATGATTGTCATGATGGCCATTAAAAACTGGTCTGACTTGACTTATGGCCACAATGACTTTAAAAAAGAAATTCCAGTTCCAACTGTGGTTGTAAGTTGAGGACTACCTATAAATCCAGGAAATGGAAACTCAGAGCGCATGAAGAAGTGCAATACACGCAACATAGAGCTAAGAAATTATTTTTTATAGGTTACGAGGCCAACCATAGATCATTTAGATTCTGGGATCAAGGCACAGCTCATGTTTATTGTAGCGCTAGGACAAAATTTCTTGAGCACATTGGGTGGGATAAACTGGAAAAGGAATCCAGCAATGATATTATTACTGACACCCAAATAGTCCCTTAAGATGAATTAAGTAAACCATGAATAGCCATTAAAGAGGAAGAACAGGCACAGGAGGAAGTAGGAGAACAGGCACCGGAGGAGGTAGAAGAACAGGAACAGGTAGCACAGGAGAGTCCACCAGTTAGCCCTGTATTACCAGACATTCAACCCGAGTAAAATGACCACCTGATAGATATCAGGCTAGTATTGTATGCCAAGTGAATATAGTTCCAAGTAACTATTATGAACTGAAACTGCATCCTGCTAAGGATCAGGCTGCTTGGCAAGAAGCTATGGATAAGGAACTGAAATCCCTACAAAAACTGGAGGTATATGAAAATGTCAGGTTACCACCAGGTGAACATGCCATAGGATGTAAATGGATTTATAAACTCAAGACAGGTGTGGATTGACTGTTACCCATAAAGTCAGGTTAGTAGCACAAGGGTTCAATCAGACAGCAAATGACTACGATGAAATGTTTGCACCTAGTCTGAAAGCTACTACATTAAGGGCAGCTTTAGTGTGGGTAGCTAAGGAGAAATACATTGTAAATCATTTGGATGTAGAGATGGCATATTTGCATGCACTGTTGCAACACACTATTTATTTGAAGAAACCATTAGGTATAAAAGATGATAATACAACTGATTGCTGGAGATTGAAAAAGATTCTTTATGGCTTGAAGCAATCAGGATATGAGTGGAACCAATGTATGGTTAAGGAATTAACTACGATAGGTTTTGTAACTGGCATGGCTGATCCATGTTTGTTTAAAAAAGAAAGTAATGGTGTAGTGTCATTGTTGTTATGGTTTACTGATGACATAGCATTAATCACCACAACTGAACAAGAAGCTACTAAACTAATATCACTGTTAGAGAAGAAATTTAAAATAAAACAATTCAGAGAAATTAAACAATATATTGGTTTAAAGATAGAACTAGGGGAGGACACAAAATCTCACAGGCGGATAAAATTAACCAATGACTAAAAACTTTTAAAATGGAACTTTGTAAACCGGCTAAAACACCAATGAGCCAGGAGTTTAGCCACAGTGATGTTCAAAGTCCTATTTTTGATAAGAACATTTATCAGTCTTTGATTGGTAGCTTATCTTATCTCAGTAATTGGTCAAGGCCAGATATAGCATTCTGTGTTAACCAATTAGCGAGATTTAATGCTGAGCCAACTGACAGGCACGAGCAAGCTGTTAAGCACGTGTTAAGATATCTGAAACAAACAATGCATTATGCATTGTATTTGGAGCCTAAAGATGAACTGAATTTAACTTCATATGCTGATGCAAGTTTTGCTACAGACATAAATACATGAAAATTTTGGTATCTTCATGGTATCTAGATTGTATCTGTGCATGAGGCCACCATGTTAAACTTATCCCTTGGTTATTTAATTCCTGTTTGTATTTCAATTCCCTCTTCTCATTTAGAATATATTTATATCTTATAATTTTTCCCGTGTCCATCACATTTGGGTGTGTTCGTGCCTGCATTGTGGAGACCCAGTCTGGAATTTTCAGATGGTGTTTTTCCTTGATTTTTGCCCATATTGGGAGTAGGACATTCCTAATGTTGTGTCCCTGGAAGTATTTATGTGCTTTATATTTCTCATACCATAGAAAGGCATGCCACCCCTGTTGTAAGTCATGTCCCTCCAATACAAGAAATTGTCTATGTCAGAGTTATCCATTCTTTTAGCCAGGGAAGAGCAGCTGCTTGATAATATAGTTCCCAGTTTGGCAACCCAAAGTCTCCTCTATTGATAGAGTCTTGCATTAATTTCAACCTGAGTCTTTCCTTTCTGCCTTGCCATATAAATTTAATTACCATTATATTTAATTCCTCAAAATATTTCCTTTCTAGTTTTATTGGGATTGTTTGGAACAAAAGCAACAGTCTCAGTAAGATATTAATTTTAATAATGGCTATTCTTCTTAACAGTGATAATTGCATGTTTCTCAACTTTTCCAGATCCAATTTAATTTGCTATGTTACTTTTAAATTGTTGTCTTCTATTATGGTTACATATCTCACTGATAGATGTGTTCCCAAGTATTTTACCTTTTTAGCTATTTGAATGTCTATCTTTTCCATTAAGTCTTTTTTTTTCTGTTCCTTTGTAAGGCTTTTAGTTAAGACTTTATTTTCTCTTTCAGTCCTGCAATGTCACTGTAGCCTTCTATTTTCTGTATTAGTTTGGGTCCTGTTTCTTTTTTGAGCTCCTTTTCTTGTGATTTTTCCTGTAATTCCACTTCCAATCTGTTCTATTCTCCTTCTAATGTTTTTTTTTTTGCTGTTGTTTATTTTCTTTATTTTTCCTTCCTGTATGAAATAGCTAGCCCTCGGAGATATGCCTTCGCTGTTTCCCATAAGTTTTGTTGTGAAGTCTCTTCCTTTTTATTTTCTTTGAAGAAAATTGTCATTTCTTTTTCTATTGTTTGTATGAATTCCTTGTCTTCTAATATGGATTGTTGAACATTCATCTCACTTTTTTCTTATATCCTTTCCATTTAATCCTGACTGAGTTGTGGTCTGCTCATGCATTTGGTTCTATTTCTATTTCCTGTGTGTTGGTGCTTAATTCTGGTGTCATCCATGCCATGTCTATCCTTGACCAGGATTGGTGACTATTCGAGTAGTATGTATATTGCTTTTCTCCAGGTTTCTTTCTCTCCATACATCTTGGATGTTCATTTCCTTCACCAGTGTAAAGAAATTTTTGGGAAAAATTTAAGGATTTTTATTTATTTATTTTTATTTATTTTACTGCTTCTGTAATCTAGTGTTACACCTGTAATTGCATTAAAATCTTCTATTAAGCCAGGGATCCTCAAACTTGGCAACTTTAAGACTTGTGGACTTCAACTCCCAGAATTCCTCAGCCAGCAAACCTTGGGATTGGAATTGGCAGCAACTTTAAAGTGAGGGGAGAATTTGGAAAAGGTGAAGAATTTAATTTTTAAAAAGAATCAAATGGAAGGGAAATAATTCAAAGGATATTTTTTTATAAAAAATAATCTATAAAATTGGAATTTGTGATTGTACAGGATTTGGCGACAGATAGGCATTAAATAAATGCTGTAACTGACTCTGGAAAAAAGAATATAATAACTAATATTTGGAAACATTGATACATTTGATAAAAGGCTAAAAAATAGTTAAAAAAAGGGAAAGTGGAACTGATTTAAGAGTGCCACCTGTTATTAAAAGAAAAAATCCTGTAGATCCCTAACGTTTGAACTATTCAAAGCAGAAATTAAAGGAAAATAAAAGGAGCAATATTGTTATAAGACCCCAGAAAACTGGAATATTGAATGCAAACTGGTGGAGGAATATATGAAGATCCCTCCCTTGGATTTGGATCAGTGAAATAGATTGATGGGACAAAAAGACTGTTGGATATTGTATTTACAGACCAAAAAAAAAGAGGTGGGGGGGAGACGTTGGTTCAAAGACTGTAGGGCAATCAGAGAATTGGATAATTGGACATAAAAATAAAACAAACAATATAAAAATGAGTCAAATATATAGAGAAATAGTGTCATAATTACAAACTATAAGTGTTGAATGGAAGTATTATGGAATTATTGAGTAAAATACAGAATATGGAAGATTTGGAGATGACCATGCAAATTATAGAAGATAGGACACACAGGTGGAGGAGGAGCCGAACAGATGAGAAAACAAGAAAAGTAGAGCTGATGGAGCAACAAAGTCAAAGGATAAAAAAGAAATAAAATATAAAATGTTAATGATTGATGTAATAAACTTAGGGGAGGATATATTGAGAGTTAAGTAACAGAGAAGGGAAATTTAAAGAGAGATTTTTGGAAGGAATAGGGCAAAATCAGACAACTGGGAAAAGAAATAGTGGAGCATAATAGAAAAAAGAGGAATGAGCAAGAGGAAGGGTCAAAAAATGATAGAAAATAAGAAGAAAATAACTATCACTGCAGGGAGAGTAAGAGATTCTGGTTAAAGAGGGGAAGGATAGAGATTCCACATGAGGAAGTGTATTAATAGTTAAAAATGTATAATGATTAACTTTGATAAATTTGAAATTATTTATCACTAAAGATATAGAGTAAATACAAGGTTTAATTATTTTAAATGGAATAAACATAAAACTAAGACCTTATGTCATGTGAAATTTTAGGGGGGGAAATATACATGTCACACCCAGCTTCGGTCAGGCGTGACACCTCTGCGACGTACCAAATAGTTCACCAGCTGGAGGGGTCAGCTAACTTGGGGATGTTCAGACTGTACGAGACGGCATAGACGGATGACATCGGCAGGATGACACCTTGGGTAGCCACGATGCAATGCCCAGCTGACAGAGAAGATACCAGGGCTCCTGGCTACTAATAAGAAAATGGAACTGTTTGAGGATCGAGAGATGTCATTGGTGGAGGATATTTGTGAAAATGGTAATATTAGAGCAGTGGTGGGCTCAATATAATGGACATACAGAGGGATACTAGATGTTACCTTCCTGGGGTGGGGCCGGATATTGGAACGGGGGTAATTATTGCAAATGGAGCTCTGAGCTGGTAGATGCTCAGAGCTGACTTTAAACAGATATCTCATTACTGCTTGTTGTCCCTATCTGTGAAGGAATAAAAAACCTCTTGCCAGCTTGTATGGACTTGATCATTGTTATTACTTTGCCAGAAAGGCTAACCAAAAAGTGGCTGATATCTATATCTATATCTATCTATCTATCTATCTATCTATCTATCTATCTATCTATCTATCTATCTATCTATCTATCTATAAAATGAATGGTAACAGATAAAAATAAGTGTACTATTATTAGAATGTATAATCCGTTAAATGAATACAAGATGGAAATTATGAGTTATGTATTGCAATGAGATAGAGTGGGATTTTGTATTAAAAACATAATAGTGGCATAACTAACACAAATACTGGAAAATATAATTTATAAATGATTATCTGAATGATATGATTTGTCAAATCTTGCAAATATGACTATTAAGAGAATACACATTAAAATATTGAGAATAAATAGATTGATATAAAGCAATATGAGAATTTTGAATGATAAAAAATTGATAATATGCTAAAATATTAATTTCAGTAAGAAAAGTAATAGTATTAATATGGATATCGATATACTTGTTTTTGAAATGTTAAACAATTTGTTAAATTTTCCAAATATGACTATTAAGAGAATTTACATTAAAAATAATATTGAAAATATAGAGATTGATATATTGCAATGTATGAGAATACTGAATGAAAAAATTGAAAACATGTAATATGGCAATTAAGAGAATTTGTATGAAAAATGATATTAAGAAATTAAGAGATTTGATAGTATCTCTGTCCACCATAGTTTCCTTATTTGTAAAATTAAACAACGTGGGATGAATGATGCCACTACCAGATGGGACTCACAGGTGGTTAAGCAAACATACCCAGCATCTGGTCTTTAATGAATATGTGCCTACATGGAGGGAAAGACATGAGTTCTATCCTTGGCCTAGTACTGTGCAAAATTTTCATAAATAATTTAGATGATGGGATGCTCAACAAATTTGCAGATGACAGAAAGCTGCAAACAAGCAAAAACAAACTGAAGAATCAAAAAGCTCTTGATAGACTTCAACATTGGATCCTATCTAAAAATTCAACTGTAATAAATATAACTTTTTTTTTGGTCGGGCATGTAATTTAAGCCAGAAAAACAAAAAGTTGTAAGTATAGATGGCACATGGCTTGACAATAATATGAGAAGAATCTCAATATCCTGATCGATACAGGTTCAACATGGTCCAGCATTGTGCTACAACTGCCCCAAAAGCCAACACAATGAAGAAAGGTATAGTACTGAGATCATGGGAAGTGATAATTCTATTCTGTGCTGCTCTATCAAGGCCACAAGCAGAGAAGAGCAACAAAGATAGTGAAGTGCTTACAGTAGATCTAAATCCTATTAAGAATGATTAAAGAAACGGAGTATGTTTTGCCTAAAGCTAAGGAGGGACTTAATAGGAGTTTGCAAATACCTGAGTTGCTGTTACTGAAAAGACAGATTCCTCTTCATGTCCTAGCCTAGAAAAAAGATCTGATGGATGGAAGCTTTGCATAAGATTCAAACTGAAAACAAAGAAGAATTTTCTATCTGTAAGAGTTTATAATCAATGAAACAACCTACCTCCTGGAGTAATGGATTCTCCAGCTGAAGCAAAAATTGGACAAGTATTTGCTAGTAACAAGAAGTTACTCTGCTACAGCCCATGGGGACAATTAACTTCCAAGTTTATATATGTTCAAAGTGCAATAATTTTAATTTATTTCATTTACCTCATGAACTGTTTAAATTATTTCAGGGTAGGGTATTTAATGTAATTTGTATTTATTGTATGCTATTTGTAACATTTCATGAAGATATCAATAAGGAACATCATAAATTGGGGATGGAGGTAAATAACAATTTTAAATCAATACATGCAATTATGTAGAATGTAACATAAAAATCAACACAATGCAGTCACTGTACCCAAAGATACCTCGATGTATCATTTTGAAAGTTACCATTCACTGCAGACAACAACTTTCACATTGCAATTGGATCTATTTGTCAATTATTTTAATTGTTAAATGAATGTCTCCACTACTGACTAAAAACATTTTCCACCCATCCCTGAGATGGCAGAAAATCTAGGTATGAAATTTGTTACCCTGTTACTGATCCGTTTTCTGCCTTTATATACTCGGTCAACTGCCAGTTACATGACTGACCTGCAAAGGGATGGGTGACAGATTTTACTTCTTCTGTATTAGCCCCACCTTATGGAATGCTCTCCCCAGAAGCAGTCCAGCCCACACTTTGCTGTAATTGTGTAAAGAAGTTAGAGCTGTTTTAGTGAAATCAGCTTTGGGCCTGAACAAATAGGCTTTCTAGATTTTTCTTTTTTAAATAGTCCTTTGGGTTTATAATTTCGTTGATTTGGTTTGTTTGATGATGTACACTTCCCGAAATCCTGGGACTAGATCATAAGATTTATGAAAAAAAAATGAATCTTGAGGCCAATGAAATCCCTGGGTGCTCTAACAGTAAGTGGGGAATGCTATTTTAATATTGATATAGCTAACAAGTCAAAGCTGTTCTACTAAGGAGCTGAACAAAGTAAGTTAGTGTCATGGAAACAAGGGGAAAATTGATTTCTTAAGGAATACTATGTGCAGTACCAGTCTGTAGCACTTAGAAAGGATGTAGCAGATATTGCTATGATTCCGAACTACAATTAAGCTAAAAGAACGAAAGGCTCTGCTCTTTCACACATACATTGTGACATTATAGATAAGGATACAAAGTGAAGAACTTAATTCAGAAATTTCATCACTTACTGTTTTCCTGTGGACATCTATGGCAACAGCTGTAAATACAGAGACTAGCAAGAAAAGGCTAAAATATTTGGGATTCTAACTGGAAATCCCAAACTAACTGAGAGCAGACATTATCACTTTGTACAAAATCATACATGGTATGAAAACAAATGGGAAAGAGGAAGCATTTTTTCTTTTAAAATACTAGGGACAGAAATAATCCAATGAAACTATCTGGAAGGAGATTGGAATTCCCCCCCCCCCCCNCCCCCCCCCCCCCAGTGTACTTCTTGAGTGGAAGTTAACCTAAGTTTTATGTAACAGTTGCAATACACATCTGAGCCTTTAACCTTTCCTTTTTTTGTATTTGGTTTTGTGTTTCTCATTTTGATTTTTAGGATGCATTATTGTGTCCATTCACTTTCTACTTTTTAAAAAAAGAACTAGCCAAATATAAAAATTTTGTTTAAATTAAAGATAGGGGAGAAAAACCGAATTCACACAATAGAGCAGGCCGTCATACAATATCTATAAAAATAAAGTATGTACATAGTGACTATAATAACCAAATTATATTACCTAATTTACTGATGGTAAATTCCAGTGATCATGTAATAATTGCTTGCACTCAGTTACAAGTACTCTGATTTATGTTCACAATTGAAATGGAAAATTTATAGTTAAATGGTGCTTTAAAATCGGAAGGTGAAATTTGTCCACAGAATCAATAAGGATGACAATATAGGTAGTCCTTGATTTACTAGAATTTTATTTAGTGAACTTACACCACCACTGAAGAAAGTGTCTTTTACAACTAGCCCTCACACTCACAATCATCACAGCATTCCCACAATATCAAATTTCAAGCATTTGGCAAACCAGTGTGTATTTATGATGGTTGCATTGTCCTGGGATCATGATTTGTGACCTTCTGAGCTGGCTTCTGACAAGCAAGGTCTATCGGAGAAAGAATGATTTACTTAATGACTGCATGAATCATTTAAGGACCCACAATGATTCACTTTACAGCAAAAAAAGTCATAAAATTCAATTACTACTACCTTGCTTACCACCAATGGAATTTTGGTCCCAATTGTGGACATTAGTTGAGATCTATCTGTAGCTATAAATGCAAATTGGATTTAAGTATCTGCTATTCCTAACCTGAACAAAATGCTACTGGTGAAAAAAATCAGAGGCATATGTAAAGAAGGAATTGTAACAATAATTCTTCAGTGACCCTTACAAAGTGGCTAAATTCATGCTGAGGCATGCTTTAAGAATCCAACTTCCAGGTAACATGTGCTCGAAAAGAATTGTGATGATTTAATCCTAAGTGATTATCATGGTTTGGTGAGAGATGTGTTGTAGGTCTGATAGGAAACACTGGGTGTAATGCATTTTAGTTTTAGTACACATGCAACTGGGAGTTCACCAGAAGGAGCCAAAGTTCTACATTTGTCTGTGCAAGGGAAAACTTCTCAGTATTAGTGGATAATAAAAGAGCCTGAAATGAAGAGTCAAGAAAGTAAAATATATTCATGATTCCTAACTGTTATATAAAAAGATGCTAACTGAAGCTCATCTGGAATGCTTCCGTATGTATGAAAAGGTCAGCAAACTCAAGGAAGAGACTAACATAGCTCTCCAAAAGCATCCAGGAAGCTGTAAAAATTAACAAGGCTTCTGTCAAGTAACAAAAATAAAATGTATGATGAATTAACACAAGAAAAAAGTTAGAACTGTAAGGCATAATGTGCTTTAAATGTGTTGCATTGTCACTTGCTTGAGATGGCCAGTTATAAAAATTGAATAAATAAATAACAAACAAAAAACCAACCCAGGGAATAATTGGACTATAATAAAGAAGTGAAAAGGGATGGACATTCTGTATACTTCAGAGAACATTTTAAGAGAATACATAAGAAGAAATTACTGAGCCCTAATGGCACTCTCCCAAAAGTTTTTTTTTAAGAATGCAACTATGAAACTACTGACATCCTAGGAAAGTGCTTCTCAATCTCAGAAACTTTAAGAACTGTGGATTCAATTCCCAGAATTTCCCAGCTTACATGTTTTAGATGTTACTTGACCCTAAAACTAGGTACAATTACCAGAAGGTGGCCAATATGGTAAAAATTTTCTCAGTGGGGAAAAAATGGAATCCTTCAAAGATTTTGAATTTACTCCCAAATTATATTGACCTAGGGGTACACAGCAACCTGGTCAAGTTTGTGAATACTAATTATTCAGGATAATAAAATCCCAGCAGGATTGTGAAAATGTTCAGGAAGATCTCTTTATACTGTGTTAATTGTTGTACAAATGGCGAATTCAACTTCATATTATTTAAGCTAGTGTAGTTCATTGGGGTAAAACCCCTTGCTTCACGTATGTAACTCATGGGATATGAGCTGTTTTTAACTCAGGGAAGGGAGTGAGAAAGGGCCTTGAAGTTACAGTGAAGGTATTATTTCAAGGAGATAGTGTGTGAAAGGCAAAATATGATTTACAACACACATGTTGGCACATCAATTGCTTACTTTTTGCTTCTTTGCTCATCATAATTCACAGTTAAAGTTTCTACTTCTAGAAAATAAGAGGGCATGCCATAACTGGCACCATGGTGGGCAAAATGCTATGTAGAAAATTTAACTAAATTTCCCAAATGTCAACACTCTTATTTACTTAAGTCAATGGTGGTGTGCAATATTATTGCACAACTGATCTACTAATGATTCATTAACAATTCTGCAGCATTAATACACAGGTGCCATTGCACAACAACCCACAGACAAATGTCATAGATTAAAATGACTACTTTTTTGGACATTAATTTTACAAAGCAATGTGGCTCATATGTCTTTAATAATAGTTCGTTCCTATCACTGTACCTAATATACTATATTTTCCCTCTCGTGCAAAAAGTAAAATGTCTAAATAATAAGTACTAAAATATGAAATTCTATTATCTAAATTGCAAACTGTTAGTGCATAGCCTTGTCATTAAAGGCCAATTCAATACTGTATAGTTCTTACAGTGTTGCCAGAAAATGGAGCGATAATTTAGAGAAACTACGTTGGTTTTAAAAATACAGTGGAATATTATAGATGAATAGGATTCTAAAGGCAAATTTGATTTCATATTCCAAAATATGATAATCTGGTTCTATCACTGGGATTATACCAAAATGGTGGTGCTGGTACAGCATCCCTGCACTGAAAGCAGCCTTCTTCAAGGAGATAAATCTTGTTATAGGCTTGACAGTCTCTGGTCTGAAGCATCTAAAAATATAGTCTACTTTCCTGCACTCTAAATATACAAGTGTTCCCAAGGAACTCTACCATATAATCTCTATACATATATGCCACAAGATCATCTAGATCAAGGCTGTCAAACTCCCAGCCCAAAGGATGGATGCGTCACGCGTTGCCCATGTCCTGTTTAGCGAAAGGGGAAAAAAGTCCCAATGTGTGCCGTGATGCTACGAATTTGACGCTCCTGATCTAGATGGTCTTATACCAAATACGTTTGAATTATTTGGCATGCTTCTATTTTTTTCAATAAAATGCAACATAGCTAATGTAAAATGTATCCTTTTGAATGCATAACAACTTGAAATAAATATGATAAAAGTTCATAAAGGAAGTATTTAAATTATTTAATATTAAGAAAGATTCCAGCATATTTTTCTTATAAAGTTCAGTTTGTGCTGATAAGTAGGCAACATAATATAAAACAGTGTCATGGCAATTTCCTTTTGTACTTCCAGACAGCCTGAAACCCAGCAGACAATGTAGCTGTTGCTTAACAAACACAGTATTCTACATTGTATGCCAGGTGAAGGCCCAAAAGCTGGATCATCTTCATCATGATACTGGATGTTGTTTAAACAGGCAAACTAGAACTGATGAAGCCACTCCAATATTATCTTCAGAGTCCATTCAACTACTACTATTTGAAATAGATGAATCAATTATATCCACCATAGAAACAATGCCCACTTCCTATGTTCTAATGTCCCTGTGCATAGCTGCTCTTCATAGGGTGTGTGTGTGTGTGTGTGTGTGAGACACAAGTATATATATGCTACTACAATGATCAACCAGTTTTAAAGTGCAAAAATTTGGATTATGGTGTTTGTTCAACATCCTTTTTTGTTTCTGACCTGAAGGAATAAAGATTGTGTTCAATAAATTGTACCTGTGGATAAAACACTTCATCTTTATTATAAAGGACAATGAAACTTGGTTGATGGAAGATTGCAATAATTGGTGAAAGTATTTTTAAAGATGCGGCTTATTGTTTATTGCAACCTGTTTTTATAATGGACATTACTAAAAGAAAATTCTGTTGAATTCTATCAGAAGTGTGGGTGTGTGTATTTCTCTCTCTGTGTGTGCATGTGTATAACTGGAATCACTTTTAATACTTGCATATAAATTTGGATAATTATTAAATAATTTTATCTTATATGTGATTGTTTAAAAAGTAATTTAGGTTGTCCAACAGTCAGGAGTGAAGTACAGTGACAAGCTGCAACAAGATGTCTTCAGAGACCCAGTAGCCAGATGTAGCTGCTGACTGCTGAAGAAACAGAATCTACACTGACTACTGAGCGACTGATGAGCAACTGAGGTTCTTGGGCTACCAGGTGCCGTTATTGTGTCAAATGCAATCTGTGGAAACAGAACAAGAATAATTACCCAGACTATTTTCTTTATGATAGATTCAGATAGTTTTAAGCATTATCTACTTCCTCATACATAAGGGTAACCATGACAAATACCAATTGCTTAGCAGCATTATCTTTGTTATCATGATAAACTGGTTGATTTAATTTCTGCATGTGGGTGACTGGGGTCTTTAAATTGAACAATTCATGAATATCTCATAATGAAGTTAATGATTAGTTTATTACTGTATTTTTCGGAGTATAAGACGCACTTTTTCCACCCCCAAAAGTGGATGGAAATATCTGTGTGTCTTATACAGCAAATGTTGCTGAAGTCCTGTCCACCTGCTAGCGCCTTTGGCCTCTGCCTCCCAGCAATTTGCCTCCTTGCAAAGCTCAGTGAATCTTATACTTTGGATTGTCTTATACTCCGAAAAATATGGCATATGCTGCTTCCATCAAGTGACTGTGAAGCCATGGTGGTGCTATGCTTAGAATGCAGCTCTGCAGGCTACTTCTGTTGGCTGCTGGCAGCCAGAAGTTTGGCAGTTTGACTCTCACCAGCTCAAGTGAACTCAGTCTTCCAAGGTCCATAAAATGAGGACCCAGATTGCTGGGGGCAATATGCTGACTTTGTAAACCACTTAGAGAGGGCTGTAAAGTGGTATATAAATTTAAGTGCTATTGCTATATACATTAAATCAAAACTTGTCACATAGATCATGTAGCAATAAATACTATTAGATTATTATCCAAATTGTTAGTATTCAACAATATTGGCAAGTAATGAATTATTAATTCTTTACATGCAAAATGCAAATTTTATGCCTTTCCCTAAGAAATATTTAATCTAAATTAACCCAGTATTCATTAAAAATATTGAAATTTTTTTAAGCAAGAGTGAAATAAGTGCTATTGCTATATACATTAATACATTATTGCTATATACATTACTACTACTTATTTTGGAGTCATTTTTTAAAACAATGCTTTGTGATCCAGATTAAGTTACACACAAAAAAAAATTTTTTTGAAACAGAAATTGAAAATTAAGTAGCATACAGTGTAGCAGTTATACTGTGTATATTTTGAGAATTATTTTTAACTATTTCTGAAAGTGCAACTTGAATCAGTCAAATCAATCAATATTTATTCGGTCAATGATCAGCATAACAAAAACATAGTTATACACACTGACATAAATATAAAACATTAATAGATGCATCAAACCAAAAGTAATATTTAAACCAACTGTAATTATTTTTTAACCAGTTATATCTTACTCTTATTGCAAATATAGCTTTTGTGCACATAATGAATGATTCTAAAGCAGTGGTTCCCAAAGTGGGTGATACCGCCCCCTGGGGGGCGGTGGGATGCCTTGGGGGGCACTGAGAAGCAAGGGGGCCAGCAGGGGGGCACTAAGAGGTGGCAGGGGGGCACTGAAGGTGAGCAGCAGGGCACAATTCAGGGGTGAGAAAAAATGCTGCCGCTGCCGCGTTCAAGGCAAGGCCCCGCAGGATCATCCCATTGACTTGCACGCTCTGATGCAAAGAGTTCCTCCCTGAACGCAGCATTGGGAAAGGAGAGCAAAGCCAGAGTGGCTTTGCTCTCATTTTCAAATATTCCGCCGCCGTGTTTGGGGAGGCTGGGCGGTGCCCTAAACGCAGTATGGGGAATAGGAGAGCAAATCCTTTTCAAACATCCCACCGTTGTGTTCAGTGTGGCAGGGCAGCGCCCTGAATGCAGCGTTGGGAAAGAAGAGCAAAACCAGAGTGGCTTTGCTCTCCTTTTCAAATATCCCACCGCCACTGTGTTTGGGGCGGTGGGGCAGCACCCCGAACACAGCGTTGGGAAAGGAGAGCAAAGCTAGAGTGGCTTTGCTCTCCTTTTCAAACATCCTTCTGCTGCTGTGTTCCACCTCATTGAGTTCCTTGCACTGGAAGCACTTACCCAAGCAAGTACGAATGGAGTGGTACAAGAAGTCAGTGGGGTGAGCCTGAGAAAAGGAAAGAGAGAGGAAAGAGAGAGAGAAAGAGAGAAGGAAGAAGAGAAAGAAAAAAAGGGAAAGAAAGAAAAAGGGACAAAGAAAGGGGGGATGGAAGGAAGGGACAGAAAGAAAAAGAAATAAAGAAGGAGGGAGAGAGGGAGGAGAAAGATAATGAGATATCTATTCTAGTCCAATCACCTGCTCCAGCAGGTTTAGAAGGGAGTGTGTGTGTGTGTGTGTGTGTGTGTGTGTGTATGTGTGTTCTCGTAATTTACCAGTACATTTTGATTTTGCCTTCTTCAGAATTGGCACTGTAATACATTGGGGAAAGTAACTTTTAGGGTGGAGATCTGGTCCAATGGATCCTTGTTTAAAGCCTCAACAAAATGTGAGAGCTTCCTGATAGTCTTGGCCATGTTTCGTCCACAAAATCTTTAACTGATCGAAGTCAAAGATGTTTCAATATGCTGGCAAAGATGCTGGCAAAGATGTTTCAGTGTGGAAAAGGACCTCTAAACTAGGCTTCATTTCACTCTCTCTCTTGCTCTCTTCCCATCACCCCTCCATGCCCCCTTTCTTTGTTCCTTTTTCTTTCTTTCCCTTTTCTCTTTCTTTTCTTCCTTATCTCTTTTCTCTCTCTTTCCCTCTCCCAGGCCCACCCCATTGATTTGGTGCACTGCTCCGCTCGGACTTGCTTGGGCAGGTCCCTCCAGTGCAGCGGGTTCAATAGAGTGGACCTGTGGGGTCAGCATCTAGAACGGAGCAGTGTCAGCACATTTGAAAAGTAGAGCAAAGCCACAGGTCAGTAATTTTTGCTGCAAAGAATCACAAAAGCTTCTGGGTTGCGCACAAGAAGGGACACACATGTCAGTGCAATTCAGCAACATAAAATAAAGAAATACAAATAAAACCAATCAAAAAGAATCAGCAAAACATCTCTGATTAGATTTTATTCATGACTAGAATCTAATCAGAGATGCTTTGCTGATTCTTGTCCAATGACCAGCTCCAGCAGGGTTGGAAGGGAGTATGTGTATATATGTAGTGCAAGTCTGTCAAAACTCCAAAAACAGGTCAAGTAAGTCAAGGTCAAGTAAGGCAAGTCATAAATTAGAACACTTGCTAAGCAACCGGCCATTAAGTGAGGACCAGTTGTATTAATTTGCCAGTCACCAAACCACGCCCACCCAGTCATGTGACCAGTAAGCCACACCACCAGTCACGTGACCAGCAAACCACAGCCACCCAGTCATGTGACCAGCAAGCCACACCCACCAATCAGGTGACCAGCAAACCACACTCTCAAATTAGGCCATGCCCACAGAAATTTGAATCCTGCCCCTGGGTGGGGGGCATTGATGATGAGTTTGTAGCACCAAGGGGGTAGTGGGCTGAAAAAGTTTGGGAACCACTGTTCTAAATCCTGAAGAAGATTCATGTAAAATTCATCTGGTCTCCTAAAGCAGAGGTTGCCAGCCAGTGGTCCACGGACCACTGGTGGTCCATGAGAAAATTTTGGTGGTCCACAGCATACCCAAGTCTGCAACAGGGATGATACCAGTGGCAGATGGACTGATGCGTGTGGGAAGGGAGGGTAGCGTGCAGAAGATTGCGGCATCGGAGCCCTTCCTAGGTGGTCCCTGGCCTGCAAGGGGATGGGGGAAAAAGAACTTCTGAACTGGTGTTGCCTCCTGCTTCCTATCGAGGAGACTGAACGGCTGCCAGGGATGCCCTCAGGTGAAGATGTTGCAAGGGAGAGGCTAGACTCCTCCCCTCAGAAGCTGCAAAGCACTTGCTGCCCCTCTGGCAGACACCAAGTCTCCTCCCACTGTGCTTCTCTTCCTCCTTGCCAAAAGCACTCATGCCCAGTAGGAAAGAGGCTTGGCACCTCCCTTCCTGCACCCATCAGTCCATCCACCACTGGTATCACCCCTCCCTGCCAGCCATCTGATCTTCAGCACGTGGCTCATCAGCCTCTGAACATCAGATTCCCACCACCTAGCACCATTTCAGAGGTTCCTTTTTCTCCACGCCCATACCAAGGGACAGGGGGGAGAGAGAGAAAGGGAGAAAGAGAGAGGAGAAGAGAGAGAGAGAGAGAGAGAGAGAAGACACAGAGAGAAAGAGAAAGAGAGGGAGTGAGGGAGAAAGAGAGATGAGAGATCCCGGTGTTTTGTTTTCTGTGGGAAGCGGGTCCAAATGACTCTTTGAGTATTTAAGGTTGCAGAAACAGGCAGCCAAGGTAAATGCCAGAAGGATCCCATCCTGTCAGTGGGAGTCCAGGCGCTTTAGCAAGCAGCATACTGGATTCGTATTAGTGGTCCACAGAAGTTAAAATTATGAATTTGGTGGTCCCTGAGGTCTAAAAGGTTGAAGACCCCTGTCCTAGAGGATTTATCTATTAGGACCACAATGTACATTGACCTAATTATCCATAAAATTTATAACATAAATAATATGTGTGAAATAGTTCCAAATTCCTCTTCACCACATGGGCAGATACACTCAAGTACAGGGATTTTAATATACTTGCCTTGAAGAAATGCAGATAATGTTAAATCTAGCTTTAAAGAATGGGATTCTCAACTTATGGAAAGGTAGATTTAGCAAATAAGTTGCTGGTTCCTATGTACTCTATTTAAATTCTATTGTGTTGGGGGGAGTCTCTTAACTTCAATCTCAAATTTCATTTCCCTTATTCACTGAATAATTAATTGTTTAGCGTGATCATAATCAAATGATATTAAGAATAGCAGAGAGAGGATTTCCGGTTTGAGCTTCTTTGGAGACAGACCGAATCCTCGTCTCTGTGAGGCTTTGATCCGTGCTCGCCACTGGAGCACCCCGAGCTGGTTGGTTTTAGGGCTAAGCCACCCCATAGAGGTGAAGAGGGGGGAGACTGCCTGCAGGGTTGAGGAGAGCTGCATCTCTCCTCTCCAGCTGGCCATTACTCTCTTTCCCGAAGGCGGTTGTAGCGGTGGTTCAGGAAATGGCCAGCCACATAAAGCACATAAGCAAGCTTCAACTCGGATAAAAAGAATTTGCTCGCACGGCCAGGAAGAAAGTACACCTAGGACGAAGCATTCAAGTGTGTCTAGCGCGTTTTGACCATCCGTCAATCGCCATAGAGCGGTTCTCACAATACAGCACATCCACGCAAATTAAAGCTATCCTTGCTGACAATCTTGAAATCTCACACTTTAGTCCAAAAAAGATTCAGCCAACTGATAACATGTGTTCGCGCTACACGAAGATTTTCTTATATTGCGATAGGAGTTAGAGATATAAGGAGCAAAGATTATTTGGTGCTTTTTTCCGCATACCTTTCTCCTTGAGAGCGGTATACATGGACAGCTAAGCAAGAACTATCAGAGGCATAGAAATTGTGTGGAACAAAATCAAAAAGCTCTCTAGCATCTAATCAGCAGTTCCTAATGCTTGAAAACTAAGAAGTTCGACAAGGAGATAATTTAAAAAATAGATTTCGTGAATAATTATAAATGGAAAGCTCCTTTGAAAACAGGTAACGAGAGCGAGAGAAAGAATATCAGGGCGGCCAGAGGTCTGTGAAGGGAGGAGACTACCTTGAGCATCTATAACAAGAATTTACAGCAACTATTACCTACATCATTAACCAGAGAGAACTTCCTTAGAAAAACAGCTCAAAACATGTTGGCCTAAACTGATTAAATTATCACAGGACATCACCTCGCCTAAGGTGAAAGCAGTATAGTGTGAACTAAATATGATATATATAAGTAAGTTATAAACTCAAGAGAACTATTTAGGTATTACTGTGATAGACTTACATCAGTAGCAAATCTTGGTTAAACATTGTATAATAAAAGATAAATAAAGACCTAAAATTCACTATTCGAGAATGAGTAATGCTATAAAAACTGGTTGGTAACCAATGAGAGCGTGCCGAAACTTCCCTTTTAGAAGAACTGACAAAACCAATGAAAAACCTATATTATATCAAGTACCATACCCAGTGTATAGATCTATCGAAGGTATAGGATGAGATGTTCTCTCCTATGGCTTTCGATTTATTTTCAGTTTTTTAGAAATGCGAGATTAATGGAATTATTTGGACATAAAACAAACTATTCAGTAAATGGCATCATGTTTCTGCCCCAACCATAGTTAAAAGATTCTCGAAATTTTAAGTCCTGTATGCAAATTTAGATAACGATCAAGCCATCTTTATATGCATATCCAAAGTAATTCTTCGCATGAGGGGAAAAAAAGTTAAATGAGGGAAAAGAATGGAAAGTATCTTTCAGATTAGCTTGTGCTGATAAAATTCATGATCTTCCCCCTCCCAACAATTATGCAGTTGAAAAAATTAGTTAAGTTCTAAATTATTCAGACAAGTGCCAATTAGTAAAAAGACGGAAAGATATTATGCACTCGACTGAGGATAGAATGATTATAAGTATATTGGAAGAAGGTACAAAGTGGGGTAAAAAAGGGGAGGCCTGATGAAGTATCGATGATGGTATAAGAAAGTATGACGGAACCCAATTCCAAAGCATCCTAATATTATAAAACGTGACATAACCACAAAAAATGAAGAGGTAAATTAACGGCTCCATATTTAGAGAATAGTTTATATAGGTGAGGCTGACACTTCAAATTTAATGGAAAAAAGGGTAATTATCTTAAACAACCAAAAGTACAATCAAGATGTATCATTGATGAAATATTATGTATAACCGTGCTAATATGTGAAGTTATTCTATGTACTAAATGGATGATTAAATACAACACATATGTAATGAATTTAAAATTGCTTTTTGAAATACACTAAAATAGATTAAAATGTAATTCTAACCCTATCTGCTAATTTCTGTCAGTGTCATGCATGTGTCCTTAGTGTCATCTAATAAATATATACAAATGTAACATATAAATGAAATAAATTACTTTATGAATTATTTATCTCTATAATAACAAACCATGTGAAACCAGAAAGCAATTTGGCCGTGTTATACAAATTATTATTATGAGAGGAAGATTCTAATGTTGAGTTTTTTTCAAACCGTACAGTTATTAGAATAAAATATAACAATTTGAATAAAGACTCCCTCAGTATTTTTAGAGATGTTATAATGTTTTGTCATTTATCCCTCCTTCCTCTTTATGCATAATCATTTAATATAATGAGTAGATGATCTTGAGAAAATCATGAGGATAAATGAAGTAAGATGGAGGTTAATAAAATTATACAAATATGCTTTAAGAATATCAAGTGTGTATTGATAAGAATGTACCAAGCAGAATTCAATTGGAAGGTTATGTATCTATACATGCAAAGTCATAAACTTAAGGTATATATTTGAAGTTTAATCAAGAGTTGAATGGAATGCACATTTAAAAGATATAAAGGTGTCATACTCCATATTAGTAACTACAGGAGAAAATTTGTTTAAATGAGAAAAGATAACATGAAATTGAAACAAGAACAGACAAAAAGTATAAATATAATTATTTTGAATTGAGATGAGATAATCAAAATAAAAATTGAGAAACTTAAAAGGGGGAAAAAACTATATAGAAAATGTAGAAATAGATATAAAACTATGGGATAGAACACAAAAAAGGAGCATGAAATGAGTTTGTGTCTGTATAAAGAAGTCAACCTGGGACCATGCTATTTTCAAAAAAGATGTTTTACTTGTGTTTTGTATGTGTGAAAAACCCAAATAAAACTATTATTAAAAAAAAAAAAGGAATAGCAGACCAGAGCCCATATTAAAAGCCACTTTGTGTATTTCTATTATTTTCTGGTTGAGGACAAGTATATCTCGTAAAAGCTAGGTTCACACTGGCCGACGGATTGCAAAACATTATATGCGAAAAAGGCAAACAGCGGACGAGCAAAAATTCCATCCGTTGTATCCGCTCTCAAAAAGTGCCCAAATTTGCATAAACAGAGCGGACAACAACGGAAAGGAACGGACATAGGGAGGCATGTAGGCCCAAGGATGTTAAAGCGGATGTCGTAGGAAAGGCACTAGCCGAATGGCGAAGCGTATGGACACATTGACAGCCCCCAGGGCTTCCGGGGAGAAATAACGAAAGCGGATGCGTAGCGGGGAAGAAGCGGATGCCGTAGCAGATGACGCAGATGTATCACGGACGCCCTATAGGATGCATAGCGGATGTGTTAGCGGATGCAAGGTTCACTGTTGCATTGCGGGGAGCTGATGAATTGCATCAGCTCACAAGCAGTCAGCATTCAGAGGAAAGACCTGCTGCCACAAACATCTTCGAATTAAACACCATGGGGAAGAAGATGAGCCTGTGCCTACTCCTGCCAGCCCTGGCAAGAAGGACAGAACCCACCATCCCATCCCCTGGCGCTGACTCTGAAGCTGCTGGTGCTTCTGCTGCTTGCTGCTGGTGGTGCCTCTCCTGCTGGCTGCTGGTGCTTCTCCTGCTGCTGCTGGTGCTTCTCCTACTGCTGCTGCCTGGTGCTTCTCCTGCTGCTGCTGCTGTGATGGACCAGCCCCAACGCCCTAAAAAGCCCCTGCTCTGAAGCCCCTGAAGCCCCTGCCAGAGGGAGGAAGAGGCAATGGAAGGAGAAGGGAGAGAGGCAACAGTACTCCGTTCCAAAGACCAGTGAGGAGGAGGTGCTGGAATGGCTGAGGGAGAACGAGTACCTTCTGCGAGAAAGGAGCCCAGGTCTCTATCGTGACACCAAGAGGTAAGCAGGCAGTGTGGAGAGAGAAGGCGGAGAGCCTGGGCTTACACTTCAGATGTTACTCCTTGGATGGTGGAAGCACATGCCATGCCTGGTTATGGCAAGCTGCATCTGAAGAAATCCGGGCAGGGCCGCTGTCAAGCTCACTGACGGAGACCTATTGTCATGCGCCAGTGCAGTTTCCGGTAGGAGTGTGAGATCCACCACGAGGAGCAGCCCCTCTGTCAACCCTCTCCCTCAGACAGCCCACAAGACAGCCAGTCCTCTTTCAGCTAGGAGACAGCTACCTTGTCCAGGCAGGTGTCTTTGGAGAACCCCACGACAGAGACCCCCCCCCGACAGCTGCACTCCCCATTGCCGGAGGGACATTGGAGGATCCCCTGTCTCAGATGGGAGCCAGAAGAAGCAGCCACCAGAGATCAACCCACCCCCACACCCAGCTTCACCTCACAGAAGAGGCAGAGGGGCAGACCGGAGGGAAAGAGCCACACTGTCCTCTTGGAGATCAGGTGGACACAATCAAAGCAGCACAGATCTCTCTCCCAGCTGGTCCATTTCGGACATCCATCCTTGAACCACAAACCCTATCCATCACCTACGGTGAGCCAGATCCCTCATGGACATGCCTGAGGCCCAGTACCAGGATGAGAAGCAAAAAGATTCACAGCACTTCTGCACAACCTTCAAGGCCAGCTGAACCTGCTCCTACCCACTCCAGGTCTGCTCCTCCACCCCAGGAGATGTCACAGCCCTTCCACGGATTTTTCAACAGCCCCTCGCCTACCAAGCCTACCACTACCAGGACTTCCCACAGCAGAGGCAGCCCTTCCCAGTCCAGACCCAGGTTCCACAGACGCCTCAGCTGACCCGCTGCAGACCAGACAGCCCCACTACACTCCTCCTTCCTCCACCCCCACAGCAAAGCCCTTCCTCAGAACATCTGTCATCAGTCTTGGGCCTCACATCCAGATACTTGATGAAGGGCCTCTCAACCTCACGGGACTGAGTCCACCTCTCTCGAAAGCTTCCTCACCACACCATCTCCTGTTGTACTCTCGGGGCCAGGGCATCCCAATGGCGCCTTCAGAACTAGCACTCCAGCAACAACCACCTCCAACAGTCCTGGCCCCTTTACATCTGAGAACCATGGGCATGCCTCAGCAGTGACTGAGAAGAGTGCGCAGAGACTGAGTTGTTACCTGTTCATCTTTATCTTTGCTTAAAACACTTTACTTGGGTCATTTTGCTTTTTAATAAAGTCATACCAGTTTGTATTAATAAAGCGTTATCTTTGTTCACCACACTGGGTTCATTTTTTTTAATTAATAAAGTGTTGGGGAAAAGGGTTAAGTCTTTGCATGCTTGTGGGATTGGTATGGAATAGCTGTGGGATGGGTAAGGAATAGCTGTAGGATGGTAATGATAGCTGTGGGATTGGTTAGCCATAGCTGTCGTGATGGCAAGGATAGTTTGTGGGATGGGTAAGGATAGTTGTGGGATAGATAAACTCCAGTGCAAGCATAGTGGGGACTGTATGGTCCACCCTCCAGCTGCCACACATTATGGCCCTTTAAGTATCAAATAACAAGTTTATCATTGATCAACACAATTTCAACATAACAAAGCTGATTAAAGCTCGTCTTGTGGCCATAATAATGCCTCTTGTTCATTATGGAGGTTCTGAGGCCGTAAACTCTCATTCTCAGACACTATCCAGCTGAGTTGCACCATATTCAGATGCGTACGCCCTCCCTTACACGATGCCTGTGGCTGCCATACGTGATCAGTTTTTGCTCAGTTATAGCAGGCTCTCCGGTCCGCCATTCTTAGGGTAATGCAGTCGTTAACCATGCTACTCATCCTCGCTCAGCAGTGACACTGCTCACAAGCAATGTGGAGTGCACCATCGAGTCGTTATGCGTATGGTTGCGTCTGACATCTGTCCTTAGCGACTGTGATGCTTGCTAGGCGGCTCACATCCACAGGTCATGCAGGTTCGCCTTCACTTCACGATCGGACCAGACATCCTGATACCAACCATAAGTGCAGCGACAATGCATCGGTCCTAACAAAGCCTGCCGTTTCTCCAACAAGGAGTCGGTGCGCATGAGCTTCCGTCCCAGACAGGACTTGCAGCAGCTTCCCGTGCCCCTGCGACAGTCTGTCGGGCGTATGTGACATGTCAGTGAGATGTACCTCAGGAACCTGCTTTGGCCGAGGACTGCCAAAAGGCGTTCTCCACCACCCGTCTGCCCTGGACAGGCCTGTAGTTTGAAGATCCTCTCTTCACACCGGCGTGAGCTAGTATCTGGAAGTGTTAGGGCTTCCTCCATCCGCAGGGTTAGGTTCTGAGGGAAGAAAAAGTGATTCAGCAGCCCACCAATGACCCAGTAGGCGCACACTTCTGGCGTGTGAGTCGTCATGACGGTCGGTAGCGGTTTGGATCTGAACAACCACGATGGGACCTTGAGGCATTCGCGTCCTCTCAGCCCAATCCTTGAGAGTCACTGCGCGCGTCGGTATATCATGTTTGGTCAACCTCTGCTAGGTCTTCAGACGCTCTACAACTTCGTCAAACAGGCTCGGTGGACATCCACTCAATTTGAGCTCGCTGGAATGATCCAACAAGCGGTCTTCATCTCCCAGCTCCACCATCAGCTGTGTTCATACGAGTCCAAACAGTCCGCACTCTTCTCCTTCGATCCATCTTCGACCCACACCGAGCCTCCTTGTGGAAATCTCCTATCTCCTTCGCGTAGACAGGCAAAAGTTGAAACGGTCTGCAAAGAGGCTTCGGTTCTGGCTGGCTTGAATGATGGCAGCTAGCCAAAAGAGTGATGTTGCATATCCATGCGCTCGGGTGGCGATTCTTTTCAAGTCGTACAGGACTGATGGAAGAGCAGACGCAGCCAAGGCTGAAGAGGTCTGCACACCCACTGCTCCTGGACGACTGACTATGTGAATCCAGGGTGATCTTCCTCGCCTCTTTTTAAGGAAATGTTGGTTTTCGACTTTAAGGTGTCCTCCATCATGCTCTAGACATACTTCCAGATCATCCTAAACTTCCGAGAAGATACACCGTCCCATACTACGAACATTTTGTCCCGTTCTTATGCTTTATATCCCGAAGTGCATCCCGGCTTTCATCCTTTCTATTCCGTGTTATACTAACGCTGTCGTGGATGTTCTTGCGGTACCTTATCCCGTCTTCCTCCCTCTGTCCTCTTGGGAGCGGATGTGATTGCGCGGATGCCCAAGGGATGCCGAAGGGATACATCGAAACGTTGTAACGATGGGCAACGGTTTAGAACGTTTGTTGCCCATATGTGTCACAGATTGTAGATCGTACGTGGCGGAAAAGTTCATCCGCTCAAAAAGTTTTGTGCAGCTCAAAACTTTTTGAGCGGATGAAATAGCAGTAGACAGATGTTTCACGGATACAGCATATGAAAAACGTACGCAGTTGAGTACACAACGGATGCATCGCGTTTTCCAACGGATGGCAAGCTTTTTTGTCCATTTTACATGCTCTTTGCATCCGTTGATGCAGTGTGACATGGGCTTTAGAACTAAAGGAGAAACCAACTGGGAAGAATTGCACATTGAGTCAAATCACATTTAACTATTTTGACTTATGTAAAGTTTTTCATGACTATAAATTCTTTATATCTTACAACAGGGCTGTCAAACTTGATTTCATTGAGGGATGCTTCAGGGTTGTGTTTGACCTGCAGGGGATGGGGGGACATGGCCAGAGTAGGCCTGGCCAGCTTGACATTACTTGTGTTGGGGACACCTATGGTGACATGAGCGCTCTGCTGGTGAAAACGGGCTCCCAAGCTCAGTTTTCAGCTGCAATGGCTGAAAGCATCCCTCTGCCAGCAAAAACGGAGCTCAGGGGGCGCATGCAGCTCCTGAGCCCCATTATCGGCCATGATGGCCTCCTGCAGCCCTCTGCCAGTGGCCCCCCTAAGCTCAGTTTTTATTGTTTAAGCACCCCACAGGCCACATCCAGCCCCCAGGCCTTGAGTTTGACACCCTTGTTTTATAGCAAGAAACTTTGAAAATTAAAATGTATGCTTTATAACTTTCAGGCTACCTCCATATACTTACAAGACATCAGCAAAAAAGATGGCAGACTAAATATTACAAATGCTAAAGCAAAAACAAATGCTAGATGCCATCCTAGCATCTAGCATTTAACCTTTACAATACATTTTATATTCAGTGTAAATTGATTAACAGTATTATTTTAAAATACAGTTAATACTTATTTGCAGTGAATGCATTTAAATCCCAGACTAGTATAGTTTAAGGCAAATTGTTTGGAGATTTGATATTAAAGGGTATAGAAATCCTAAGATCAGGTTAACAATATCTCAGTTATAAGCAAACACCGTTTGCATCCATAAGAATTAAAATGAACAAACAATTCAGAATTAAAAAGGCAAATGAAGTCTTTCTGACTGGAAAAACCTAATTTAGGATATTTCACATATTCTTTTTATATTAATGAGATGGCTGATACAATAAATAAACTGCAAAAATCTGCAAAAATCAAGTGCATTCAGTGTAAGGTCAAATAAAAATTAAGGAAAATGCAACATCATTATTGTGCAACAGTACCATAGTAGCTGACTCGAGGGCTTATGAGTCACTTTCCAACATATTCAGGCCTGTTTTAGCCTGAATCAAGGGTTTGGTGAGTAACATTTAATGCTTTTAAAGCCAATCTATCAAAAGTACTTAAAACTGTTGCATCCATCACTTCTTTTTCAGAATCTGGGATTGATGGAAATAATTCAAATGTCTCTACTGGATACACATTCACACACAATTTCCTGCCTCAATTATTTTTTTGAATACATTACAACAGACTAAGGGATTAAACATGATCATCTGAAAGGATACTTTCTTCCATTAATGGTATCTGTTAAGGCTCCAGAACTATATTATACTTATTGGCTTTCAGCACAAACACATATTTCTATAAAGTCAATGACTCGGTTATTGGAGAAAGAACAGAAGAAGAAATGTCCCTTAAGGCCCTGTCCCACTGCACTTACGGATGCAAAGAGGATGTAAAACATTTAAAAAAGCTTGCCATCCATTG
>BHFT01021028.1:0-47482 GCA_004320025.1 Laticauda laticaudata
TCGCCACTTTTTGGAGCGGATGACAACGGATGGAGCCACCCCCGAAATTTTGCTCATCCGCTGTGTCCTTTATGCACATGTTTTGCGGCCGTCAGCCAGTGGAACCTAGCCTTTACTAGTTGCAGTTTCTTGGCTGCTACAGAATGCCTGATATTACATCCATTTGGGTTCCTATATAGCTTTTTGTGATGTAAGTAATTAAAAATGAGGAACTTGCAAGAAAATAACTTTTAAACTTCAAAATAACTTTTAAACTTCAAATTCAAATTTCATTATCGTAATTCAGTCTTGAGAGGGGGAGAGGAGCGGTAAAGGATAAGTATTAATTTTGCACAGTATTAAATACTGTATGTGTTCATAAGCATGTAAAATAAATAAGCAATGTTATTTTTCCCTTCCTGGAAAAGAGATTAATCAACACCTTATTTTCAGACTGCTTAGTGTTTCAACATAATTATTGTTAACAATTGCACAGATTCAAAATATGTATGACGATTACTTTTTTTCCCTGTTTACTGTATAATGGAAGATGGTATAACAAATACTGTAAATAAAACTGGCAGAGAAGGAAAGAAAGACGGAGGCGAATATAATACTAGAAAGATAAGTGTGTGTGAACAGAAAAGCTAGGCCATAGTAACTCCAACTTTTGTTCACAAGGTGCTGGTGAGAATTTAAGGGACTTGTGCTTCCTTTTCATTCATAATAGAATATTGGTTTATGCTTTCCCATTCTTCTTCTCCAACTAAACTTCAATTTGGGATGAGTAGCAGGGATTCAGGAAAGGGAGAAAAATTTCCAGGAAGGTTACTAACTTGAAGAAGCAATATAAAAATATAGAGCCATATGTCTATGTAATTCTTTTAAAACTAAGCATTCCACTAGGATGCTGCAAGACTTCAGGTCTAATTCCCAAAAAATCATATCATATGCATCATATACAAGAGCACAAAAACATGACCTTTTAAAGCTGTCATTTCTAAAAACTTTGCCACTGCTTTAGAGGTGTAACGTTCATGCTCTTTACATACCAAAGCTCCTTTTCTGTAAATCAAACCTAAAGCCTTACAATACAGGCAGAAATAATTAAATATAAACCATACCTCTTGAGCAGAAAATGTAACTGATCATTTAAATTGAAGCAGATATTTTTTCCCTCCCCAATATAGAATAGTATAGAATAGAATACTTTATTGGCCAAGTGTGATTGGACACACAAGGAATTTGTCTTGGTGTAAATACTCTCAGTATACATAAAGAAAAGGTACATTCATTAAGAATCAAGAATCATAATGTACAACACTTAATGATAGTCATAGGGTACAATGAACAATCAAATCATACCAGGAACAGTCAATATAAATCATAAGGATACAAGCGACAAAGTTACAGTCCTACAGTCACAAGTGGGAGGGAATGGGTGATAAGGAGTGATGAGAAGATTAACAGTGATAGTAGTGTATACTTTGTAAATAGTTGAACAGTGTTGAGGGAATTATTTGTTTAGCAGAGTGATGGCTTTTGGAAAAAAACTGTTCTTGTGTCTAGTTGTTCTGGCGTGCAGTGCTCTATCGCATCGTTTTGAGGGAAGGAGCTGAAACAGTTTATGTCCGGGATGTGAGGGGCTTGTAAATATTTTCAGAGCCCTCTTTTTGACTCGTGCAGTATACAGGTCCTCAGTATTGACATTATATTTCATCACTCAGTAATAATTTTATGATAGTTAATTCTATCATAGATAAGAATTCAGGAGAAAGATTAATGTGCCAAAATGCTTCCCACAACATTTATCCATACTAAAATACTATGGGTGCAGGAATGCATAGAAGATACACATGCTATTTTTTCTTTTCCAACATGAAACTATAACATTGCATAATGTTATCACAGAAAAAAACTACCTGTTGGAACACAGGTGCCTAATTAAAGCACATTCTTGAGAACAAGAATTACTACTCAGTGAGCTATGGATACAAATGTTGATGTATCTTACAATAATCATTTTGTCATGATTCCAACTTTTAAATAGTTGAGAACCTGTGACTGCTTGGACATAACAGCTTATAGTCACTTGACTTACACTAAGTAGTGAACTGCACTATAAATTAAACTTTGAAATAAACATGGTCAAGGAAATTCTTGTTCAAGGCATTTTTAATCATTGTGCCAGACAATACTAGTATGAGCAGGCCTGAAGAGGTGGGTGGCTGGCACAATACTCTAGAACAAGTTCCCAAAGGCAAACCACTGGCATGCCCATAAAGACAGACTGAAACTAGTTTTAATTGCTGATAAATATAATTAAATAGCAGCCTTTATTCTTGGTTATCAATGGAAGGTTCCCTCAAGGTTTTGTTTGAGATAAATACAAGCAAGCTTGGAAAAATGTTTCAAATTCCGTAAGAATTAAAACAGCAAACTTTTAGGAATTAATTCTATGAGGAGCTCAATGTGATTTCTTATTCCTGGCATATGCAAAGTTGTCAGAAGTTTTTCTTCATCTTGTTAAAACTCACAAAAATTTCCAAACAGTATAACATATTGAGTTAATATTTTCTACAGTAGTAGATATTATGAACAATAACGCACAATACACTTAATGCAGGGGTGTCAAACTCAATTTCATTGAGGGTCACATCAGGGTTGTGTTTTACTTCAGGGGGCCAGAGTGGGCGTGGCCAAGATGGGCATGGCCAGCTCGACATCACTCGTGTTGTGGCGCCTGTAGTGACCCAAGTGCTCTGCCAGCGAAAATCGGTTCTTAAGCTCCATTTTGGCCTGCAAAGGCCTCTTCCAACACTCTGCAAGTGAAAACAGAGCTTGGGAGAGCTGCCTACAGCCCTTGAGAACTCCATTTTCACCATCAGAGAATTGCAGGAGACCGTCACAGCCAAAAATGGAGCTCAGGAGCCCATTTTTACTGGCTGAGACACCGCAGGCCAGTCCTTTGCTGTTTCCAGGGCAGTCCTGCAGGCCAGATCTAAGCACCCTGTGGGCCAGATCCAGTCTCCAGTCCTTGAGTTTGACAGCCCTACCTTAATGATAAGTGTAAGGACTCAAACTGTTTGTCTAATATGTTATGGTGAAATAAAACATAGAGATATTCTGATTTATCTTATTTACCTTTCGTACTTAAACAAAAAAAAATTATGTTCACTATGGAAATGATAGGCAATTTGGTGTGCTCTAAATGTTTTAAAATTCATCCACCCCCAGTCCAACTGCAACTACTATAAAAGCCCAAAACATTGTTTTCTATGCTTTCATTATGAATACCTACAGCAGAATCTTGCATATATTTCCTTTACTATCCACTTCACCTTCACAGCAAATTGACAAAAATGTCAGCCTTGTAATGACGGAAAAAGAGATACAGTTTGTATAACTTATGTTACTAAAGATTTTTAAAGAGATGTTTGAACATGTGAAAAGATGCACACACCCACTATGGGTATTATTATAGAAGAATGAAAGATACATCAAATAACTCATACCTTTGTCATTGTTCCTCCTGCTACTGCATTTCTGCAAAGGTGCCTCAGGGAAAATATTATGATTGGGACCTTAAACAATTCTGAAATACAAATTACTCATCTGAATTTTCATGAATTTCACAATGAAATTCCATTATTCTGCACTCACCCAAAATTTAAGATTGCTGAATCTAGACTGTAATAAATGATTGTCAAGCCTGAGTTTAGTTTGGTGGTGGCATCGTATGAATTCAGTTTGACACACTTGTGAAATGGAGGGGGAAGAACTCAGGTGGATGAAGCTCCAGCCAAAACAACATAGCTGAGTGATGAGTCAGCTGCATTCCAATGGCTGCTCAGCCAGAGAAAGTTGTCAGGAAACTATTTTATATCCTGATTGGACAATGTGACTTAACGTTTTGGAAAAATGAGAACCTTCTGATAAGTGACATGGAAGCCCGGGAAATCTTCAGTAAATGGCTTCCACCACATCGTGCCAAGATGTAGTTAGAATAAAATAGTTCTTTGAGGAATTAAAAAGCCTCTGGGTTCATTTTGTGATGACTGCATTATTTGGAACCTGATACTAAGCCAGTATTCCAAAACCACTGCTTCGATAGGTAGTACATTCTGGGGTTCTGAGCCCTGGCTGCTCCCTGGATACCTCAGTGGGACAGAAGACTCAGGGAAGATTAACGAATGGATGAGGAAGGTAGCTGGCCTGCTGAATCATCCTGGGAATCAGCTGGAAGTTTGCTGGAGTCGTGGCAGGAGGAACTGAGAGACGTCACCTGCAAGGGAAGAAGGGAAGAAGCAGCGCTCTGGATTACTTGAATCCGCCCTTCCCATGATCCACGATGGCCACATGAGGCACTGCCTGAACGGCCTTGGCAGGATGGAGCATGACAGCCGAACCCAACGCAATACGGGGTAGGAAGCTGCTTTCCTGACCATCAATAACCCTGGGTCAGCAGGATGAGTTCAGATCAGTGGGAGCTACGATTGAGGGCTGGCTGGGGATACACCTCTAGATCCTCATCCTGTTTACCGCAGCTACCAGAGCCATTTTACCCTTACCTGGCACCGGACACTTTGTAGCTGATCAGAGCCCCACCCCCACGGGCCCAAGCAGATTGGTGGATTCCCCATTAGCCATAAGAAGCACCCACCCAACTGGTGGGGGGGTCCTAGAGCCAATGACCAACATCTGGGGCAGCCTGATGATGAGGGTAGTTCTAGCCCGATTGGAAGTCATTCCCGCAGAACAGCTGACTGCCCCAACGTGGAGCCAAGCCCAGCTTCTGAAGTGACGCAGAGTCCTGGTTAGACCTGAGGGAGTTACTGGAGCCCTCAGCAACCAGTCACTGGGTGAATCGGGTCCCAGGGAGAAGAGGACTGTTCCAGTGCATATGTGCTCAGTACGGAGGCAACAACCCCTGCCTAAGAGGCAGCCACCAGGGCGGAAATATTTCACCATATCCAACGGGGAAGCCCTGGGGAAGAGTCCTTGCCAGTCAGCTGAACAGCTGGCAGAACTGTGAGGACCCTACCCACAGTTAAGAGATGAGCTTGAAGAATCGCAGGAATCCCTCTCCCCTCCAACTGAGGGAGTCATGAGGTGGCTGGGGCCTACTGCCAATGGCCCAACACCAGAACCGGGTACTTGTAGTCCAATGAGGGGAAAGGACACCCTGCCTGAGAGATGAGAGAGGGGAGGATTTGCCCTGGAAGCTGTAGAAGTACCTGCCTCCTCCCCTCCTGAGGAAGATAAAACCCTGCTGACCCACGACAGTGATGATGGAAGTGAAGATGACCCGATGGTGAGTGAACCCATTCCTCCCTTTTGCTGTTCCAATATGGATCATAGTGCCAAAGACTGGAGGCCAGGGGGAAGTAGAAGCAATTATTGACATGGCTTGTACCTGCTGATCAGCCTGGCCACCGTCCCAAAACTGGGCATCAAATGAAGATGACCTAACCCATACGGTTTTAACAGATCAATGGGTCAATAATCACTTCTCACAGAAGCTGTGAAGATGGTGATAGGTCAGCACAGAGAGAGACTCCGCTTCACCATAGCATCAAAGGTGAAAGTACTGGTCATCCTGGAGTTGGCATAGTTGGACAAGTGGACCCCGTCTATCATGTGGCAGGGTGGTTACCGCATGCTCAAGATAGTGGTGGGGCCAACCCACAACCATTGGGAGGGGTCTTACCCAATCCCAGTCCGATGAAGCCTGGAATGAAAGTGCCACGAAGGCATCGCAACTGGTCCCAGGTGACCCACAAATCCCTAGGGAGTATCAAGACTTGCCAGAGGCATTCAGTGACAACAAAGACAGCATGTTGCTACCCCATTGCCCCACTGACTCATCCAACCTGCAAAATCCAAAGCAGCCACCCCAATCCTCTTCAAAGAGATGGAAGATGGATCAATGAGGCTGTGCGTGGACTTTAGAGGGATCAATGAAGTATGCATGCAGAACACCTACCCCCTCCTCCTCATGAAGGACATGTTGGCTCACCTGGCCAAGAGGAAGGTGTTCACCAAACTGGACTTATGAGAGGCATACTACAGAGTGTGAATTAAAGAAGACGACGAGTGGAAAACAGCTTTCAATTGCCATCTCGGTAGCTTCTAGTTCAGAGTAATGCCTTTCGGGTTGCAAGGGGCTCCTGTCTTCATTCAACTCATAAATGAGGTGTTGCACAAGCACCTATACAAGTGGGTCCTTGTTTACCTGGTGACATTCTCATCTTCTCCAAGACCCTAGAAGAACACGTGAAGTTAGTGTGCAAGTATTAAAGAAAATCTAACAGCCAAGCTGTATGTGAAACTGTCGAAATGCAAGTTTCACAAAACCAGACTAGACGACCTGGACTACTGAGTATCTAGTGAGGGAATAGAGATGGATCCAGAGAAAGTAAAGACAGTCCTGGACTGGCACGCACCCATTGGCAGTTGCAGAGTTTCCTGGGGTTTGCAAACTTCTATCGGCAGTTCATCCCAAATTTCACCGAGATCGCCAAGCCCATCACCAAGCTATTGAAAATGGGGAAAGGCCTGCAACAGCCACGACCACCTCAATCCTTAAGTTTGAATTTAGAGTGTCAGAAAGCTTTTGAACAGTTGAAAGGACTATTCGCTAGGGAGCCAATCCTCAAGCACCTGGACCTGGACCAGCCATTGCAATCCAAGTTGATGCCAGTGATGTGGCCATTGCAGCAGTCCTTTTCCAGAAGAACGCAGGGGGTAAACTTGCAGCCCTGCATTTACATCTCCAAAAAACTGAAGGAGACTGAATGGAGGTGGGCCATATGAGAAAAGGAAGCACATGCAGTCCGATGGGCACTACTGACCTAGAGACACTTCCTGGAGGGCAGTGCAGTGCCTTTTGAAATATGGACTGATCACAAAAACTTGAAGACACTAGAGACTCCACATAAACTCTCCCCAAAGCAGGTCCATTTGGTGCAGTATTTTAAACAATTCAACTTTGAACTGAAATATATCCCAGGGGGAAAAAACATTTTAGCAGATGCCCTGTCGTGCAAACTGCAATACCACAGCATGGGGGAAGAAATGATCTATCCAATAATTTCCCCTTCCGAACTAGCGTTCACCCAAGGTCAGGCAGCCCGTAGAAGGACTTTGGATGGGGGGGATAATCCAGAGGCTGAAAGATAAGCTGCCAACTGACCATGGTACAAGGACAATCTGGGCAAAGCCACGATTCTAAGCAAGCGGGCACTTTGGCTATGTAAAAACCATGCACCTGACTTGAAGACAATTTTGGTAGCCAAAAATGAAAAAAGACATGGAGGAACATGTAAAAAGCTGTACTACTTGTGCAACAATGAAAACAAGGCCAGGAAAGCTCCTGGGTTGGTCCAACAAGTGACGGAACTATCCTGACTCTGGAAAGAAATAGCTATGGACTTCACTGTCAAGCTCCCTCAGGGCAGCAGAAACATAGTCATTTGGACTGTAGTGCAGTGATGGTATTCAGCAGGTTCTGACCAGTTCTGGAGAACTGGTAGCAGAAATTTTGAATAGCTCAGAAAACCGGAAAATACCACCTCTGACTAGAGATTTTACAGTATGCTTCCCCAGCCACACGCACCAAGCCATGCCCACAGAACTGGTAGTAAAAAAATTTGAATCCCATCACTGCTGTAATGGACTTATTCTCCAAACAGGCCCACTTTGTTGCCTGCACAGGACTCCCGTCTGCATGGAAACTGGCTAACCTATTTATCAAGCATATCTACAGTTGCATGGAGTCCCCATAGGGACTATAGTTGCATGGAGTCCCCCCATCTCTGATTGGGGGGTTCAATTGAGCTCCCTAGGGAGCCACCCTCCTCCATGTCACTAACAGAGTGGAGTCATTGAAAAAAGCATGGGAAAACACCAAACTGGCCCTGAGTCAAACAGCAGGCTATAAAAAGCAGGCTGACCACCCTCAACCAGAATTTAGGGTGGTAGACAATGTGTACTTGTCCACAAAGTACCTGAAATTAAAACTAGCCTCAAAAAAGCTTGATCCTAAATATATCAGGCCATTCCCAATAATTAAAGTGATAAACCCAGTTACGGTACAACTTCAGCTTCCAAGGTTACTAGGGAAAATACATCCAGTATTCCACAGTAATGTGTAGAAACCGGTGGTAAGTTCACAAATTAGATCAATGGATTAAGCTCCTCCCAAAACTGCTGGTAATTGAGGGTCAAATGCACTATGAAATTAAAAAGGATCCTGGACTCGAAGATACAGAGGGGCCAGTTAAAATATTTGATACATTGGAAGAGATACCCCCTATCTGAAGCAACCTGGTTAAAAGTTGGAAGGTAAATGCTGATAAAGGTTGATAAAACAATTCCATGACAAGTACCCCCAGAAGCCAAAGGGACCTCCTGGTGGGGAAGAGGAGGTTACTGGCATGGGTGATTGTCTTTATGCTTTATGTCTTGCAGGAACGTTCTTCCAGTTGTGGGGAGACAGCCTGTCAAGCCTGAACTTAGTTTGGTGGAATCGTATGAGTTCGGTTTGACACACTTGAGAAATGGAGGGGGAAGAACTCAGGTGGATGAAGCTCCAGCCAAAACAACATAGCTGAGCGATGAGTCAGCTGCATTCCAACGGTTGTTCAGCCAGAGAAAGTTGCCAGGAAACTATTTTATATCCTGATTGGACAATGTGACTTAATGTTTTGGAAAAATGAGAACCTTCTGATTATAGTGACATGGAACCCCAGGAAATCTTCAGTACTGGCTTCCACCACACCAGATTGTGCCAAGATATATTGTTAGAATAAATAGTTCTTTGAGGAATTAAAAAACCCGAGTTCATTTTGTGACGACTGCATTACTTGGAACCTGACATGATAGTATATAATAAATTAAATAGTAAATAAAACATGAGCATATGCAAGTGTGATCACTGTAGGAATATAAACATTATCAATTCTAATCTACAATCACCAATGATTTTATTGTACTTTCTCTTAAACTTATCTATTACTGTCCAAGTTCACAAAATGCACAGAATGTGAATATCAATATTCTGATGAGTAACCTAAAATAGAAAAAACTGGGAATGTGCCAGATTAAAATCTAACATTACTACTTAGTACATGAGCCATGTACTGAAGACCAGATGGCTGGCAGGGAGGTGGGGTAATCATGCAGTCTTTCCCAAAATAATGCTTCTGGTGAGGAGAAAGAGAAGTATGATGAGAGGAGGCTCGGCGGGTGTCAGAGGGTGGTGAACATTCTTGAGGTGGGGTCGAGCTTCCCTACTCATATCTTTGCCTGAGGGCATCACTGGCAACTGCTTCCTGCAGCTCAAGAGGTCCACGCTCCTCCTCCTGCTGCTCAGCCTCAATGCATGGAGGCAGGAGGCGGTGGTCATGACATGGGTTTCATTTGCTGCCTGCAAGCTCTGGACGGTGAGCAGCCGAGCAAGCCAGTGATCTACCAGTTGCCTCTAATCTGCCTGTCCATGCCCGGCTCCTGCGCCCTCAACCGTTCTGCCCCCTCGCTTTTCTCTATGCCTCTCCTAGCCAATGGTGCTCACGAGTAAATTGCAGCCAGGCCGGCTTTACAAAACATCCAGGAAGGGCTCCGGCGCCACGATCTCCCACACGCATCCTTCGCAGACCAGGCCAGCTTCAGGAAACATCCAGAAAGTGCTCCAGTGCCACAATCTCCCACACACTTCCCTCGGAAGCCAGGTCGGTTTGGGAAACATCTGGGAAAGGCTCTGGTGCCATGGTCTCCCCCACGCTCCCTTCTCTCCCCGAGCACATCAGTCCACCTGCCACAGGTATTGCCCCTCTGCCAGTTCGCCCTCCCCCGCCCACCCACTGCCTCGTGCCCTTTGGCCTTACCTTTGCGAGCAGTGGGGAGCAGAAATATGCAGAAGTGCAGCTAGATTCTGCAAGTAGTGGCAGGGCGGGGCCAGCCAAAATTTGTACTGAACCAGCCCAAACCAGCTGAATCTTACCACTGAGAATATCTCCATACAATTTCTGATAATATAGGATTTACAATCGTTTTGGCAACTACTGTCATGTAATTAACTAGTAAGCCTCCAGAAGTGATTTACCTACAGTACTTAGCTGGATTTTGGGAGCTGAAGGAGAGAGGCAAAAATGCTGGATAATTACTAATAGAAAACTGCAGGATTAATAGCAAATAAAGAACACATTAAATCATTCACTTTTCAAAACTCAGATTTGTTCTTAATAACACATAACAAAACTAGTGCAAACATAGGAGGAGGATCACTTCATTAAACTATCAACTCAATGAATAGGAGGGGGAGGAGGGGGAGGAAGCTTATCTTTGAAACGTAATTAACCCACTGGTGGGTGGAGGGGAGCAGTGAGATAAGTTTTTATTCAAACATGTAAGGGAAAATTTGCATGTGGAAACTTTATACATTAGGAAGAGCAAGATTAGAATCTTCCCACTTATTGCATTTTTTAATAATTCCTGTTGTTGTTGTCAGTTGAGAAATCATGTCCGACCCATCATGACCTCCAGGCCTTCCTGTTCTCTATCATCTTCCAAAGTCCATTTAAGCTCACACCTACTGCTTTAGTGATTCCATCCAGCCACCTCATTCTCTGTCGTCCCTTTCTTCTTTTGCCCTCAATCTTTCCCAGCATTAGGCTCTTCTCCAGTGAGTCTTTCCTTCTCATTAAGTGGCCAAAGTATTTGAGTTTCATCTTCAGGATCTGGCCTTCTAAAGAGTAGTCAGGGTTGATCTCTTCTAGGATTGACCGGTTTTGATCACCTTGCAGTCCAAGGGACTCACAGGAGTCTTCTCCAGCACCGTAATTCAAAGGCCTCAATTCTTTGGCGCTCAGCCTTTCTTATGGTCCAACTTTCACAACCATACATTGCAATTGGGAAAATCATAGTCTTGACTATACTCACTTTTGTTGGCAGGGTGATGTCTTTGCTTTTTAGTATGCTATCTAGATTTGCCATAGCTTTCCTTCCCAGGAGCAAGTGTTTTTTAATTTCTTGGCTGCAGTCCCCATCTGCGGTGCCCAGGAAAAGCCCAGGAAAATAAAATCTGTCACTACCACCATTTCTTCCCCATCTATTTACCAGGAATTGAGAGGGCTGGATGCCATGGTCTTAAGTTTTCTTAATGTTGAGTTTCAAGACAACTTTTGTACTCTCCTTCGTCACCCACATCAAGAAGCTCTTTAGTTCCTCTTCACTTTC
The DNA here is from genome assembly GCA_004320025.1 of Laticauda laticaudata. Classification (NCBI taxonomy): domain Eukaryota; kingdom Metazoa; phylum Chordata; class Lepidosauria; order Squamata; family Elapidae; genus Laticauda; species Laticauda laticaudata. Next base: position 11,218 of record BHFT01021028.1, read on the forward strand.
TGCATTAGAGTGGTATCGTCTGCATATCTGAGACTGTTGATATTTCTCCCAGTATATATATATATAATTCCTACTATTTAAGTTTTAGGGAAGAGAGAGCAAGTAATACATTTTAAATAACCATTATAAAATTATTTATGACCCTCTATCATCCAACATAATAAATCCAAGGCAAGGAATCATGGAGATGGGAACACTTGGAAAAACAAAAAGGTAAAACAGGTCTGCATCACATGCATATGGGAAAAATAGTGCAGGAAGAACAACGATGCCAAGACATGCTGAACAGATGACCAAGTTAAGGGCATCTAAGGCGGACTATCAATGGAATTTCCCAGTGAATACTATTAGAAATAAACTGAAAAAAGTGGAAGAAATAATGTTTTCAAGAGTGTACAATAAATTTGAAAATCTCATTCCAAAAATCAAAACTAAAATTTCTCATTTCAGAAATCTCACATATTCTGCTAGAGACAAATTCCCTGTGGATGGGCTCCAGTACAAGTTAAAAAGCTCAAAAGACAAATCATCTGGTCCTGGTGATGATCCAGACTGAATCTTGCAACATTATTCCGGGACACATATATTTGCCCTTATTTATGGGAAATCTCATAGTTTGGAAGATAGAAATAATGTTAACCAATAGCACTTCTTATAGTGTTTCCCATTAGTGGAAACTTGAAGATGTGTGGACTAAAACTCCCAGATTTCTCAGCCAGCATGAGTAGTCCACATGGCTCTAAGTTGCTAAGGTTGAGAGACAGTGGTTTAGACAGTGCTCTGAGGAATGAACAGGAGTACTGAAAATACAGCAATTTTATATAATTATATGTTAGCCTCATCTGCATCAATGTCCTTTAAACATATTAAATATAGATGTTTAAAATGTATTTTACTCAAGACATGTTTTCATAATTATGTTCACTCCTAATTATATATGTATTACTCTCAAAGATTATTGGTTTTATTTACCTGCAAAAAAAAGAGTACATTTTAATTAACAAAAATATCTGGAAGCTAACTATCAAGCAGCCTATCAAACTATGGCCTCTGGATATATTGGACTTTAATTCCCAATGTATATGGTGGGCACTGGGAAAAGGCTTGGAATTCACAGTCACTGTAGCTGCAGTCAACAGTTGTTTACAGAAAAACAGAGGTTGCAAAGCCATTCTGCTATGCAAGAGAACCATCACCTGGAAACTAAGATAACTTTTGTCATTTTTTTTTTACTGCGAGCACACCAGCCCACATTAAAAATGAAATTCTATTGCCTGCTCTCAAGCAATCTACCCAATCACATACATAACATGCATATACACATGCTATATACATAGGTATATACCTGCACATGCATGCATACATACACATACACACACACATCACTGCCCAGTTAGAGCGGAAAGAGGTAACATAAGTTCACAAGGTTGATGCTATATGGAACAAAACTGTGATCTAGATCAGGGATGTCAAAGGGTGCTTAGATCTGGCCAGCAGGGTTGATCTGGAAATAGAGGACCGGCCTGCAGTGCCTCTGCTAGCAAAAATGGAGTGCAGATGGGGTGCACCAAACCCCTGCAACTGCTTTTGTTCTCCAGAGTTCTCTGGGAGGCCTTCTAGGCGCAAAATGGGCCTCCAGAGTGCTCCAGGATGCCTTCACAGCCCAAAACCAGGCCACCAGAGTGCTCAAGGAGGCCATTCTTGACTCAGAAGGTTATAAAAGTAAAATATTTTATCTTTCAGGATTGCAGGATTCTGCTACTGTAGCCTATGTCAACAATTTTGTAGTTCTAGTCTTCCTATGGAGTCAGTTTCTTGATCTTGTCTCTCATAAGATAATCAAGTAAATCAAATAAGTATTAAAAACAAAATCACAGAAATATATGTCTATTTTTGTAAATTTATAAAACCATGTCTGCGGAGGTGCGGTGTCAAGCCCACCATGGCCATGCCTACCATGGCCATCCACCAGCTCTCCAAGGTCAAACCTAATGCTGATGCGGCCCTCAATAAAATTGAGTTTGATACCCCTAATCTAGATATTCTGTTTCAGATACCATGAAGTCTCCTCCCAGAAGGTAAAATGGAAAACAAGTCCTGAGGAGAATGTGTAGTGTCCCAGGCAATCCTCCGGACTCTGCTCAAGCATCGCTTTATGTGTTACATCCTGGATAGAAGGAAGTGAACTACCAAAGATCTTTTCTCCATCCTCACCACTCTCTGCACCACCTTCCTGTCTGAAGCAGTAATGTTTCCAAAGCAGACAGTCATGCAATATGACAGGATGCTCTCGATTGTCCCTCTATAGAAAGTGGGAAGGACCGGGGAAAGAAGATGAACTTTTCTCATGTGATGCAGAAAATGCAGGCGCTGCTGAGCACGCTTCACCAGTGTCTCACTGTTGAGTGATCAAGCTATCCTTCTCGTTAGCTGCACAGCCAGAAACTTGATGCTGCTAACCATCTCCAGAAACTGATTTTCTGAATTGTACATATGTGCTGTACTGATGTGAAATGACATTCCAGAAAATAATACAAAGGCATGAAGGGAAGAGAGAGAGAGACAGGCATTTGTAGTTTCAAGATAAATTTTCTTGCAGGAAGACCAAGTAAAGTTGCCAATTAATTTATTTTTCTTCTGATAATTAGTTTAATAAGCTGTTTATTATCTTTACAATATGGAGAACAGGTTATTAGACACTTATTTTACTGGTGTTTTGATATCTTCAGACAGACACAGCTGAAAATATTGGCATTCCAGATGTTGACTCCTTTATTTAGGTATTTGAAAAGGTGGTTCAACCTATTCTCTAAAGCATTTAAAGGCACAACAAGAAGCAATGGATAGAAACTATCACCCATCCCCTCCCACTTGTGGATGTAGGACTGTAACTTTGTTGCTTGTATCCTTACAATTTATGTTGACTGTTTCCTAGTATGATTTGATTGTTGATTGTACCCTATGACTATCATTAAGTGTTGTACATTATGATTCTTGATTCTTAACGAATGTACCTTTTGTTTATGTATACTGAGAGTATTTACACCAAGACAAATTCCTTGTGTGTCCAATCACACTTGGCTAATAAACTATTCTATTCTATTCTATTTTATTCTATTCTATTCAAGGAGAGAGCCAACCTAGAAATCAGGATAAATTTCCTGGTAATTAGAACAATCAATCAGTGGAATGGTTTGCCTTCAAAAGTTGTGGATGCTTAATCAGTGTAGTTTTTAAAAAAGAGATTGGACAACTATTTGTCTGAAATGGTATAGGATCTCCTGCTTGAACAGAGGCTGGACTAGAAGACCTCCAAAGTTTCTTCCACTTGTGTTAATCTGTTGAGAAGACTCTAACATTACCTGTCAGAAGGCTGACAGCTAGATTGATTTCTTTTTGTAGACATAAATGAAGCCTTTTACATACAGAGTAACTGCTTACTGCAACATATAAGTTAATGCTCTAGGGTTTAAATTCTAGGCCTTTTCCTCCTGACTTTCAAGCGAAAGGATATTTGAGAGTTCTCTTGCTGTACCTGAAAGGAACCTGATCTATGTTGACACAATGGCTCTCCCTAGCCTGGGAACCATTGGTTTCTGCCTTGAGTTTCATTTCTTATAATATGTGCCTGGAAGATTCATTATTTAGCCTGAAGGAAGGGTGTCTCTCTCAATCTGCTCATGGCTGGAGAGATGTGTAGTCTCAACAAATAAAACAGCAGTTGAGATAAACATGTTGTTTTCGGCCTCACTCTATATTCCCAGCTTATGTGAAGAGCAACTTGTTCTCTCTTTACTTCTCTGGATGTAAGGTCATAATCTTAGGTCCTTCTGCCAAATGAGGTATTTTTTTCAGCAGTGGTATTCTACATAAAGAATGTTCTTCACAAAAATACTGGCCTAACTCCAGTATTATGGCTTTTTCATTGCGAGATCAATTTTTTAATTCCCCCTGGCATTTTAAGTATTTAGGTTCTTTTCCTGTGACCTGATATACCTTTCCTGTCAGTTAAGTGCCAAATTACTTATTACTACTGTTACTTTTGTATTATTCAACCAAATACTGTTTTATTGACATGTTTTAATATTAACTCACATTTAATATCTTTAATATAACTATATACAACACAGAATATTCAAGCTACTGGGCATCTACTATAGGTAGTCCTCAATTTACGACCTCAACTGAGACTAAATTTCCCATTGTTAAGCAAGACAGTTATTTTTTTCAGTGCTGTTGTAACTTCAAATGGTCACTAAGCACAATGGTTGAAAGTTAAGGACTATATATATATAGCAATATATAAAGAAAATTCATAAAAATATAAATTTCGAACAGGCCACAACCCTGTAGCAGGCTGCAGACCTGGGGTTTTGGGACCCCTGTAAACATTGTTCTGCTTTTGGATTTTCTTTGGAGAAAATGTCAAATACTAAGAATGTCATGAGTATATTCATTAACCAGCAGACATATGGTTAACAAAGTCAGCAAGTGAACAAGCGTGGCAACAGCCCAGCCAATGAGAGCCTGGGTGTGGTTTGGTTCTGGGTGTTTTGCTGAGAATTGAAACTGAAACTGATATCTGCTCTGAGCTGCTGCTGTATTTTTGCTTATGTTATGTTGAAAGAATCGACAAATGGTATTGTAAATTTTAGTCATTTATGTTTATAAAGAAGTTTAATGAATCCTGCTGAGTCAGTCATCTGTGTGTTTTCTGGACTTGAATTTCTGCTGCAAACTCTAACAAAGAATAGGCATATCTATTGTGCCTCAGGGCTCAACTCAGAATAAGATGCTGAAGAAAGATTTCCCGATAGCATCTCCTTATCAACCACTCCAAATTTAGAACCACTGACCAAATTATTCCACTCATTCCTTCCCAGGTACCAAAGCTAGGTTTACATTTATTTTTAAACTGTGTTATCCCAACCTGGCTTGAATTCCCCACATTGAATTGTTCCAGAGATATGTCAATCATTGCCTAGACTATGCTATACAACATTTTGGCTTGTCTGGTCTGCATTGAGTAAAGAGGAATTGGGCTACACATAAAATTTGGAATATAGTTAATGTATATAAATTACAGACTTATATTTATTATCTTCTGGTGCTGCATTACTAGCTGTTCAGGGATGCATGTAGCCCATGGGCAATGGGCTGGACAGGGATGTCCTATTGATTTAACAACCTTTTTATTTTAGCTAGCTTTTTCTTTCAAATATGTCTCTGAAGAATAAAACACAAAAGTAAAAGTGACTGCTTTCATAATTAAAGGTTTCAGAACAACTCCTCTCTTGTCTTTTATGCTGGCACACTACCAAAAAAAGAATATCTTCTTTTGTGGAACCGAGATAGATATCTGCTATCAATTTCCAGGAGGATTATTTCAGACTGTTGAAAACCATTTGTGTACAATGAAAACCATTTCTAAAATCAAACAAGGATACCACATTTACAGTTTTGGAATCCAATGTTAAATCCTTGTATCTCAATGTTATGAACGACATTGAATCCAGCACATTTTTGTTGTCTATACTTTGTTCACATGCAGATGGAGTGCAATAGCCTGTAAGAGAGTAGCAACTATCTGGTCCTCTTTTAAGCTCTCATAGTATAATGGCAAAGATTTCAGATTTGCTATGGCTTTAGAAGGAAAAGTATAGCTCAACATCTCATTAAGGTATGGCTGCACTCCCAGGCCTACATCAAGGTACATGAATTTGTTATCCTATTACAGAACTACTTTTAAAGCTGTAGAAAGGAGCAACTGCGTCTGTGGCAATAAGAACAGGTTCCAATCCTGCCTATGACAGCATTTCAATGTGCCAGAAGATTACATGTCTCTCAACCTGTCCCACTCAATCATGGAGTTATGCTTCTCTCGATAAAGTCCTAAGGGGGGGAGGAAAAAAAGGGGGGGGCAGGAGGGAGGGGGAAGGAGGGAGAGAGAGAGAATGAATGACACTGCATGTGGTTGCATTGCTCAGGATACTTCAGCATAAGGGAGACTTCTAATAGAGTAATAATGGCGATAGGGGTGGTGTATCTGTGAGCCCAGTAGGATAACCTGGATACAACTCTGGTAGTAGATGGAGACTCCGCTGCTTTCACTGCTTCCATATTATAATGAGGTTCTTGGTGTCTCTTGTAATTGCTGTCCTCATAAGAGACATCTGTCACATTTCCAACTCCAATAAATACTTAAACCATCATTACTCAATCACCATTGTGGTTTAAAGTAGACAAAGGGTAAAGTAGACAAAGTGTAATGAAAATTCAGTGAAAGTTTTTATTTGATAAATTTATATTTAATGACATCCAGGATCCTCTGCATTTTATTTTTGACTCACTAGAAACTTTTAAATCAATGTCACTGAAATATTCGTGTAAAAAAAGAAGAGGGGCTTTTACTGTGCAGTCATGACCATTATCTTGACTTTTTTTTACTGCCCCCAGGGATGTCTCTAGTTACACCCCTTGAGCAAATAAATTTCTTTTCAGATAGACTTCATTAAATATATTTTGGGAACTATATTTTGATAAATATGGCTTTGAGGGTTGGGAATGGAGTGGGACTCTGTACTTTCCTGGTTCACTTCTTCTTCTTCTTCTATGGCCACTCTCAGTCATGTGGCCAGCATGACTATACAACATGGCACACAGAATGCTGTTGTCTTCCTACCAAAGTGGTACTTATTTATCTGCTTGCATTTGCATACTTTTGAACTGTTAGATAGGCAGGAGCTGGGTCAAATAATGCCCACTACATAATTTTCTTAATATTAATAATCTTAATAAAATATAAATTGTATTAAATAAAAAAATACAAACTAGAAAGAAGCATCATTAGAAATATTGCCTCCCACGAACTATTGTTTCATAAGGTATTATTAGATATATCACACAAATACAGTTAATTGTTATCACTAAAATGGCTTTTTAAATTTTCATAGTTTCAATTTAATTTACTACTTTGAATACAAATCACAGACTTTGAATACAAATCACATAATCACAAACAAGTCAAAACTGTTTAACTATTAGAACTGCATTAGTCTAGAGCCAACTGCATTTCTTAATCTATTTGCATCATCAAATTTAATACAATTTAGAACAGAGAATTTATTATGTATCCAAAAATCCTAAGATACATTTGCAGGGTATCTTGTGACTTAGGATAAATTTTAGACTATATCTATGCTACAGTTGATGTTAGTTTCCTTTAAGATGCTTTGAAAGTGACTAGGCTGACCACATCCACATTCTGAAATATCGTTTTTGAGAACTCCCAACAAAGCTTTAACCAAAAGAACAGGAACTGACTCATTTTAAATGTGCAATCACTTTATAAAAATTTGCCAAAGATAGGAATAGTGAGTGCTTAAAAGTAGGAAAACCACATATTAAAACTGGCACATATCCTTCAGTACCACTTACATTTCAATTTAAGAAAAATGGCTTTTAGCAATACCTGTCCAAAATACAGTATGTAGCATGGGACAATAGTTACAATAATGCTTACTCTCCATTCCTACATTAAGCATATGACAATATATAAGTTTATGGTTATTTTAGTGATTGTGGATACATTTTATACTGAAGATGAATCATTGTAATTAAATATATACAAATAAGACTAATAAGAAAGCACACATAAATCAAAAAAGTCCTTGCTCTCTGCGGATAGTGGTTAGAACCCAATAAGCTAAGCAGGAGCAAACAATAGACTACTGAAATAGGGAAGATGAACTTAGTTAATATCCGGGCAGGACAACACCAAGATCTACTCAGGAGCATTCCAGAGACTTAAACTAAATATGTTCCAAGCAGCAATTTTTTTTTAAGAGAATCTAAGAAATCACAGTATAATCATATTTTTGAAAGATTCAATAAAAGCTCACTAATCCCCCACATCAACATACTAGCCATTTCTATTAAAGAAAACTACTCTGATTTCAATAAAAATCTAAAACAAATCCAGAAAATTATCAAGATTTGCAAGATGATTTTGGTATTATATATGGATCATATATTTTGAAAATATTAGTAACTAAAAACAATATAAAGTCAGCTATAACAACAAAAAATGGAGCAAGTAATATCACAATAAACCAGGTAGCAAGTAGTACAATGTTATAAAAACACTAAAACAATTAACAGAATTTGAATGTTGGATGTACACTCAAAGGGATCAAAATATTTCTGTTATAGTTTAATGTACTAAAATATTTTCAGATAGCATGTCCTGGAATAGAACCAAGCAATGAAAACCACAACTTTCAATTGGCTCTATAAACAAACTGCCAGTGCAGATGACAAAATACTAGGATAAAATGATCATGTTGGCTAGTCTTGATTAACAGTCATAGCTTCCTTTGGATTTAGGGAAGTTTCCTCACCATTTTCAAAGACTGTCCTATTTATAGTGGACTGAAAAAAGTAAACTTTACCACAGCAAGAGCAACTGTTGAAAATGCTATTTTATGCAGACAGGCAATAATGAAACAAAAATATTCTCAACCTACAAACCTGCTTTTTTAAGTGCAATTCCTCTAGAACAGTGCACATTTGAGAACATTGGAGAGATGTAACACAAGAAGTCTCTCTCTATTTTTAACTCGGTATTAATTCATTGATCCTTATATAAGATCAGAATATTTACTGCCTCACTTATATGAGACTAAAATAGGAAGATCTGAGAGCATTGTAGCTTCCCTAGACAAACCTTCACTGTCATCTCCTTTCCATTAGTTTTGTCAAAATGTAAATTTGTATACAAATCTACAATTGTTCATAGCAGCTACAATAATTTTCTTGAAAATTCACTATTGTTTTGCAAGCAATTTATTAGTTAAGCTGCCTGTTAACTGATGTCAGGACTACTTTTGGGATATTTTCACTAAAATGACCTAAAATATGTTACATAGTATTAAAACTCTTGTATTTAATTGGGGCAAAATGGTGGATCACAAGGCAAAACTTTTTCAACAAAGATACCTCAAAAGGGCTAATTTATGGACTGTGCCTACAACCCTAAACTATGATTCCCATGAAATTTAGCAAATTTTATATGCTTATGACAAAAAATTATCATAAAGCATTTTGTGACATAATACAAAATATACCTACAACAAGCATATTTAAAATGTGTATTATATGTTTGGATATCCATTTCACTCACATAAAAAATTAGTTGTTTTAACTTCCCCATTCTAAACATATGCACTTAGAACTTACTAATAATTATTATCAGTGGGGCTCATTAAGGCACACTTTTAAAATTAAAATCAAGGTTGTAATCCTTTCATTTCTTTACCTCTCGGAGATGGCCAACTATACTCAATAGGAATTATATCTAAGTAGTCAGCAAGGATTGTTAATTGATATAATTTTCAAACATAAATGTTATATATATTTTATATGCTCAACATTAGAAATAGACAATATTTTATGTTAAAAAAAGACATTTCAAAGATTAATAATACTGCAAGAGTTATTAAGAAAAAGCTAGAACATAAAGTATATTCCAGGAACAGTGTTATATATTATCTCCCTTCCATAGACCAGGACCATGCCAGAAACCGATCTGTGCAAATAAGAAAAGTCCATCCATGGGATGCAGGCAGCAGACAAAACCATGCTCCTTCGTATCCCCAGAAAAACCTCTCTCCTGCTCACCCTACTTTTTTATACACTTGTAGTCATTCTCTTTCTGTGTTTAGGTTAAGAAATATCTTTTAAATAATGACCCAATGATTCACATGTTTGTTTCGTGGTCAATAATGTTCAGCTTGTGCTGCAAATGTGAGAATCCTACTATATTTAAGATACTTATCAGTTGAGACTCAAGGACAGTTGGAAACACCTAATCCCACCGAAATCATTGGTCTTACAGTTCCTGACTTCCAAAGAAAACCCACAGGTAGCTGCTCCCATTTTCATGTCCAGAAAATGACAGACACCAGTTTTCCTCTCATTCTAAGTAGAATTTTACCATTGTCACTTCTTCCACATATATTCACTATTTCAACTCTAGGGAGGCCCAGAATATCAAGGAACACATATTCTTTACATCACAACCTCTTTTCCCACCAAACTATCTTCTAAATGGAAGACAGAAACTGCTATTGTGGCCTTGTCCCTTTAAATTTCAGTGCAATTACTGAAGCTATACTCTTTTTCAGTCCATTAAGGTAGTAAATACATCATAAATTTATGTAGTCTACATATAGACAACACTGTTTAGGTAACATGGACAATCTTATTCTAGATTAGGAAAACAATTTGAAATTTATGAACAGAAAACATGTTAAGCATAAGAAAGCAAGTGAACAGCAAGTGAAATTTAAAGGTTGACAACAGCCATTATTAAAACATAATATCTTCATCATGCTTATTAAGACACTAATAAGCAGGTCTCTAGAAGCCTTTTAAGCTGTTTTGTCACTTATTCTTGAACACTGTATCTAGAACATACTGTTTGATAAGAATGTCCCTCCCAATATCAGTTGAAGTTTCCATCTGACCTTAATATTGTCCTTATCTCTTTACTTTGTTGAAAAAGAACCGATTCTTAGGTCCTTCATATGTAATGCTAAAAAAATAAAGTTAGAAAATGGTTCTAGTTAGTAGGTAGTTCAAAATAATTTCAAAACTGAAATTATACTTGAATCTCTTGTAAAATAATTTTTAAAAATGTACTTGTATTTTTACAATATTGTTCCCCAACTCTTGGTAATAAAAGTCAGTATAAAGTTATCTTCATAAACTTATACTCAACTTGCTACAGAATGTCTTAAGTTGCTTTAAGAAGGTAGTCATGGCAGTTAAAAAGCACATTCACACAAGCTTATTTGTGTTAAGTTCAAAAAAGCTGTGGAGTTGTAAATTTTCAAAAGAAGTGTTAAGTACCTTTAATGTAAGTATTCATACTAGAGAGTTCTGACTGTCCTAGTAGGATGCACAAATAAAATGAACTATCACCAAATGTGTGAAAAAGCTAGGTCAGATTTTGTGTCACCATTCTGAGGACACTTCCCAACAAGTATTGGCTATATCTGTAAATGCCTAGTTATACGTTCTACAGCTATATAAAGGTGAAATGTTAAAGGACTATACGGAAATAAAAACCTGATGGTGTATTTGAAAGAAATTCCATAATTACTGTACTTTAAACTATATCTTTTCAAATGTATAAATATAAATGGATATTCTCTAATTTGATGCATAATTTAACTGGGAACTAGCTCAGAAAAAAAAAAATATGAGAAGACCTTTAAAAAGTTTGGTATAAGTATTCTATTACCACAGATAAATACCTACATTTTAAATAGACTTGAAATGTTGAAGACAAGTGAATATATTCAACTTTTTTTCAATACCAGGAATTCTTTGACATCACCTGATCTTGTCTAGGTGCTGAAAGCTAAGCAGTATCAGGCTTGCTTAGTACTTGGGTGGGAAATTCCTAGGGAAAACAGGGCTGTAATATTGGAACATTGGAAAACATCCTGGAAGAAGGCCAGGCTAAACAGCTTCCTTACTGTTGCCAAGATAGCTGCATGAACATGTCACCACGCAGGAAAGTTTATGATTAGCATAGAACAAAAACTAAACCTCCACATGCTTATAAAACAAAAGCTCCTTTTCCTTCTGATCTTACCAAGTACCCAAATACAGAGGGGGCTGATGAAGTAAAATTATTATTTATAATGTTTTCAATGTTTTGCATGGTCAGATAAAAACATGATATCAGAGGGATATTTCAGTGTACGAGTGTAAACATTAAAAAGCACAGCAAATATATTTTAGTTTAATTCTTATTTTAGATATCTTAGATTCCTCACTTTTCAAAAAATAGCTGGATATTTCTTAGCAACAATTATTTTTTTCACCTTTTCACACACAAGATTATCCAGATATAATTTTACATTCTAAAAATTTATAGGGTATAAGGCATAAACTGAAGGTTGTTTAAATAAGAACCCCTATCTTTTATGACAAATGAATGTAAGACCTCCTCCCAAATTTTCTTATATCCAACAGGTATTTGTTCCCAGGTGTTCACTGGACACACCTTAGCTAAAGCAAGAATTATTGCCAAAGTAGAGTTCACATTTTTTCCAGTTTAATAAGGAACAGAGTTGTTTAAAAAGCATGCTTATGTGAAAGCCTATTCTTTTTTTATTGCTCTTCTCATTAAGAATTTCCTGTGTGATTTTATATAATATCTGTATTTTTTCTGAAAGAATTGTTTTAACATTTTTTAGGTACAAGAAAACAATTCTGAATGGTAGATTTAAAAAAAACTCCTAGCTAGAGAAATTACAGAATAAAAGTTGACTTCCTATTCTACAGTGTTTCAAACACCACAAAAGCTTCAAACAGCACAAAAGCAACAAGCTTGCTATCAAAAAAACTATTTAAACAAAATAATGAATGAAAATAAATGGAAATAAAAATAAGAAACACTGTTCAGAAGTTCACTGTATTTTTCCTGATAATGTTCCTATTTAATTTTATTGACTGCCCACTAATTGTTTCCTCTATTTGTTTCAAGACAACCATTCTTATAAGAAAAATCTGTAAATGAGCAAAATTGAAGGAAGCATGACTAATACCAAAAGAAACACATTTTCTCTCTTGATGTGACAACTTTGTTTCTTAGAAGGTTCATTCAAAAATCAGAACACTTTGCAAAAGATTTTTTGCAAAGTCTTGTACATATACTATATGTATTATGTACCTTTTCTTAAATTACACTTTACCAGTATTTTTGAATTGAAAATTATTATGGAGCTGAATTAGTGAAAATTAGCATTTTTAAAACTTTAATTCTCAGAAAATTATAGAGTAATACTTAAGTTTCTAACAATGTACCTCTGTAGTATTAGCAGAAAGGGAAATGATCAATTTAAAAACCATACTTGTTTTTCAAAAGTGCAATTTAAAGTTTCACTACACAAAAATGCTTCCTATATCTCCTACCTATTAAAATAAAAACTCACAAATTTATAACAGAGAAAGCAAAATAAAATGCCCTCTCCTTAAAACATTGTCCTGAAACATTCTCTGTTTGACACTTTCATGCTTCTTAGTAATTGAACTATCCGTCCAAAAAGTTCAAAGCAAACTATTTCATTTATTCTAAACCAAAGAAGTTCAGGAAATTAAAAGAACTAGTAAACTTGATTTTAATTACATTATTATCCACACTGTGGAAAATCTAAAATTCAGGACATTTTTAATGCATTCTGTATTAAGAGATGATGTATATAGCAAGAGCCAATATTGCATTACACTTACCCATTCCCTGTAAGCCATGCTTCCTGGTGATGTCTTTTTCAGCTTCCATTAATAGTTCTTAACTGTCATAGTGATAGAAGCCAAATTTACAAAACACTTTTTATAAAAATGTAAGGTTTCCCCTTATAGACATTTTCTATTGCTGATAAAGTATCATCAGTGCTTCATTCCTGTGATTAAAAACAAGAAAGGAAAACTGTCTCAGTCAAGTTCTCTCAAAGATTTTCAATTGCAGTCAATAGAAAGGGAATAAGCAGCAGTCTTAAAGTGGCAGTTACCAACTCCTAGGAGATACTCATTAATCCAAATTGGCAGCAGCTGGTTTTATTGTCTATCACTTGGCTCAATCGAGCCCACACAAGTGTTAAAACTTTATCACATGCTGCTGAATCAATCGTGGCTAGCGTCAGCTTTTTAACCAACACATAACTAAGCAGTGTGAGGAAAGGTTCTAACTTCAGGGCAGGGAGTTCTTATACAGAGCCACCAATTAGCTCTGTAAGAGTTAGCCAATCCCTGGCTGCAACTAGTGGCCTCTGTCACATGATAGGGCAGTCCTCACTACACAGAAAGATTTCTGAATTAGCTGGGGTTACACAAAGGACATTCATTGGGAGGGGGAAGCAGCGTTACAAACCGAAAACGCCCAGTCTCTCTGCTAGTGCTTTAAAGCAGGAAATCTACTTGCTCTAGATACATTCAGAACTATATTTTGGATATGAACAAATTAGCTGAAGCACTTAAAATCTTACTGTATAAATCTATGTATTCCTATTTAAGATATTCCATTTCCCCCCAATCTTTGTGTATTTAATTAGGCAACATTTCTTCCTCGTGTAAGAAAACAAAGTAGCTAAAAGACAAACGCTTCAAGGAAAAAGAAAGAAATTAAACTACTTTTTATCAAGGTAATTAACCAATTCTCTCATATATGGATCCAGAATCAAATAAAACATTTTCCCCCCTGCTTTTGTAAAATACTTAGGTATTTGTGGAGCACATATTCATTTCACTTATATGCTACTTTTCTTCATATTGTATTAACCCAATACAGCAAGCTTAACATGGTGTTTTAAAAATATTTTTATCCCATCCCCATTCTTAATTGCAAATAAAATTCACTGCTTTTTCAAAGACCAGAATTACAATATATAACATTTATGTTTGGAGCCTAAAAATTTGCATACATTATGTAATAATTACCAGCATAATCTGGTTGGATTGTTTGTTGTTAAAAAGCTTTCACTCTATGATTTCCTGTTGCTAAAGCCCACCCACTTCAGTTTATGGACATAAAATATATACCAGAACAAACCATTCAGATGACTCAAATTGTTTACCCCTAAAGAACAGCAAAATATGCAACAGAAGAATCCCCTTATAAGTATGACTCAGAGCTTCTACTATATGGGGGGGGGGGGGGGGGGGAGAAGACTCTGGATATCTCGTAATTTTTTTAATGGCAAAAGAAGAATGCAGCAGTGGTGGGATTCAAATTTTACTACCAGTTCTGTGGGCATGGTTTGGTGAGATGGCAGGGGAAGGTTACTGCAAAATCACATTCCCTCACTATCCCACTAGCTTGCTTTCCAGCTCCATTCTCCTATGCAGGGCAACAAAAGAAGACCCAGCTGATCAGCTGGGACACAGGAGGCAGAGAATAGATGGGGGCGGGGCCAGTCAGAGGTGATATTTGCCGGTTCTCCGAACCACTCAAAATTTCCACTATCGGTTCTCCAGAAGTGGCCAGAACCTTCTGAATACCACCTCTGGAATACAGTATCCTAGATTAAGCCAGGGAGGCATATCCTGGAATTTATTCTAGAGTGCAATATGCCATTAACCACTATTTTTTATTTCACTGATTTCAAGAATATAACATTGTACAGTTCAATACTATATTACTCTATATGCAAGCCAATCAAACAAAATGCTATAGTTGAAGGCATTTGGTATTCTAAAGTGAATTTTTAAAAGTCTTACATAGTAGATTTATAAATAAATTAAACTTATTTACATGCAAATACTGTAACATATTTCTCTGCACAGAAAAAGAACAAGTATGAAATTGAATAATTAATTTATGCTAAGAATTAGGCTTTTGTTTAAAAAGTACAAGCTTAAAGCAACTCCTGCTTGGCATACCATCCTCACTATATTTTTTAAAGTGTATAAAAAATAGAGATATGCTACATGCTGTTTGTATGAACCATTCCATGAACAGAACCATCAGTTTGGGATAGCCAATACCTGAACAAAAAGAACTGTACACAAAATGGAACATGGCTATTTTGAACCAACTATGGACTGCAGCAAGAAGCATTTCAGGAGGTAGGTGTAACAAAAGGCCAAGGCTAAGGAATTTCTTTGGTTATGTATGGAGTGAATGGACATCAATGGCTAGGTCACTTGGGTGGGGGGGTTGAACAGAGGAACAGAGAGACATGGGAGGGTGCTAAGAAGATAAAAGTGAATTCCCAAGTTTTCAGCAAATGGGAAGAGTGGGCAACATGCACCAGCCTCGCCTAGCTCCCCTCTAATATTATTCCATGATCCTTCTGAGTTTTGTTTTGTCTAAAACTAGAAGCAAAACATTATAGGATTTGTTTATGCTAAAGTCAGTTAAAAATGAATCGGTTTTCTGAATATACCACAAGAAATTAAATACATATTAAGTGCAAATTTTTAAATGCAGATTCAACAAACAAAAGCAAACCCAAATCTACAGACAATGAGCACACCAGGGATTCTTCTTATGTCAGTATTAAAGGATAAATAGTTAACATAAAAAGAAACAAGGAACCATCCCATTCCCAATTTGTGATGTTCAATGAACCTCACTCGATTTTAGAGCAAGGTATTCATTAAAATAATTTAGTAAATAATCAACCTCTTTGACCACATAATCTCTACCATAAGAGAGATCAGTTTATTCAACATGATTCAACAAACCACAAATGTAAGGAACACAGCTGTTAAACCAGTGATACAAAATAAATGATGATTACAATTCAATGTTGATTTTTTTCAGGGATAGAATTAACATAGAGTGAAGTAAAATGTACACTAATGCATTTTACATACATGTGAAAAAGTGTTAAAATTTGAATGAGGGATATGCCTTTCTGAATGTAGTACTACTTTTGGAAAATTCTGGGTCACAACCACTAAAGATATTAGCTCTAAAACTGGGAGATGGAAAGTCTATTGCATGACAGTGTGTTATTCTGAATGAAAATTTGGTCCCTGGGATAGAAAAGGGAGTTCAATGAAATATTACTGAATCATGCTCAATTTCAAATGAAAATCTGGAGAGGTTATTGAATATATGTGCATGCATATTACTCCAAGTTTGTTTGTTTTCTCATGAGTAGAGATGAAAGGGAAAAGACCAAATTCTTGTGACACATCCGATTTCTCCTTCACTAACAAATTATATAAAATAATGAATATGTCACATGAATGCACATTCAGACCTAAGGACAAATGAACAAACTGACTTTGAGAAGTCCTTGATGCTCGCTGAGCTTGGTTATTTTCTTGCAGACTTTTCATAATCCAAATTAGGTAATATCATCAGTGCTAGTAGGGGGTGGCAAGCTCCATTCCCTCCTAACACTGATGGTGTTACATAGTTTGGGTAATAAAATATCTGTAAGAAAACAACTAAGCTCTGATAGCACAAAGGAACCAGTGGTGGGATTCAATTTTTTTTTACTACCAGTTCTGTGGGCATGGCAGAAGGATACTGCAAAATCTCCAGTCAGAGGTGGTATTTGCTGGTTCTCCGAACTACTCAAAATTTCCACTACCAGTTCTCTAGAACTGGTCAGAATCTGCTGAATACCACCTCTGAAAGGAACCCTTCATTTCAACCCTGAGCTACAAATATTTCCCTCTAAATTGTGATTTTCTTTCAAATAAACATGCATTAGGAGTAGGAATTTGGTAGGTTCATTAATGCTTTGAGAGGATGAAGTGACGTACTGAAAATTGACACTTAAATGTCATCAACCAATAATTTTAAAACCTATATCAGTTCAGTAGTATTACATGTAGTCATTTATTACTTTTAAAGTCCACTTTTCTTTAAAACAAGAAAACATGCAAGCTTCCCACCTATCTTTATTTTCCTTTGCAAGCCTTTGAGATATATTCATTGGAAAGGCTGATGGTTATTCAGAGTTATTCAATAAGCTTTACAAATTGAGCGTCTCCCGAATCTTAGCCCAACATTTTGACCTTTTCAAAATTAGGAAAACCACTGACAATATGAAGAATGAAAAATATGAAAATGTGCTTAGATTATATTACAATTATATATTTGTAGGTCGACTCAGTGCAACTTTCTGTAAAAATAACTGCACAAGATTTGACTATTCATGTAGGAAAAGAGCTTTTCTTAAATAAGATTTTGATTTCCAAATTTTCAGCAAATAAAAACCCACCCTTCAATGTAATATAACCATAAGTGTTTCCTAACAATGATGCCAAAATGATCATGGCAATAAGACATGTTCCCCACTGTCACAAATTAACTGCAAGATCATGATGCAAGCTCTACCCTTTTGTTCTTGTGCTCTGACATCACATACAAATAGATAAGGGGCAAGGTTTCCATAGCAATGTCACAAAACACATTGCATCACTTGTCACCTTCTGCCCCCTCCTGAAGATGGTTTTGAGTACAGCTACATGTTGCCAAGATAATAACTTGCCAAATGGTGAAATCTGGACTTATGTCCAAAGCTTGGAACTTTTTTCCAACATGCACATTTTAATTAACACTTCAGATGTATAAATTATATGTTGTTCAAATCTTTTATATACTTTGATAATACAATGTAAATTCCAAGGAATGCAATAAAAACAATGTAATTTTACTCTTCCTGCTTGTGTAAACAAGTTGAAGCTAAGCTTGCATTCTTTTTATCTGCATAATTCACCTACTATATTCAAGTGAGCATGGGTTTGTTAAAAACAGATCATGCCAAACCAATCTTGTTTCATTTTTCAACATAGTGACTAACTTAGTAGACCAGCAAAATACTGTGCACATAATATACTTAGACTTCAGCAAGGCATTCGACAAAGTAGACCACAACCTACTTCTTGGTAAGCTAGAAAAAAGTGGGATAAATAACATCACCATCAGATGGATTTGTAATGCTGACAAACTGTATTCAATGAGTAGTCCTTAATGGGTGTATGTCTACATGGAGGAAAGTAAGCAGTGGGGTACCACAAGGTTCCGTCTTAGGCCCAGTATTCTTCAATATCTTCATTAACGATTTAGATGAGGGAATAGAAGGGGAATTTACCAAATTTGCAGATGATACTAAGCTGGTAGGATTAGCCAACACCCGAGATGATAGGCTCAAAATCCAGATTCAGACTCAAAATCCAGATTCATCTTTACAGACTTGAAGACGGGGCCCTAACTAACAAAATGAAATTCAATGTAGATAAAAGACTTACACTTAGGCAAGAAAAACCAAAAGTACACATATAGACTGAGTGAAACCAGGCTTAATAGCAGTAACTGTGAGAAGGATCTTGAAGTCTTAGTGGACAATCAGTTAAATATGATCCAACAGTGTGGAGCAGCAGCCAAAAAGCCAATGCAATCCTAAATTGAATTAACAGAGGGATACAATCAAGATCAAGTGAGGTACTAAAACCACTCTATAAAGTAAGACCACACTTAGAATACTGCATCCAGTTTTGGTCACCACACTATAACAAGATGTTGAGACTCGAAAAAAAATGCAGAGAAGAGCAACCAGGATGATTAGGGGACTGCAGGCTAAAATACATGAAGAATGGTTACAGGATTGGACATGGCTAGTCTAGTGAAGAGAAGGACCAGGGGAGACATGATAGCACTGTTCCAATATTTGAGGGGCTGCCACAGAGAGGAGGGGGTTAGAGTTAGGGTTAACTATTTTCCAAAGCACCTGAAGGCCAGACAAGGGATAATGGATGGAAACTGAACAAGGAGAGATTCAACCTGGAAATAAGGAGAAATTTTCTGACAATGAGAGCAATTAATCAATGAAACAGCTTGCCTTCAGAAGTTGTGGGAGCTTCATCACTGGAAGCTTTCAAGAAGAGACTGGACTGTCATCTGTCAGAAATGTTGTAGGATCTCCTGCTTGGACTTAGATTAGATGACCTACAAGGTCCCTTCCAACTTTGTTAATTTGTTAAGTTTGTTTCATGTTTTCACTGCAATTTTCAATATTTTTTAAAAATGTGGTTTTTCTACATGTATAGTTAAGTATCTTAGGATCTTATCATGTGTCATAAAGCATTTCTTCTTTCAGAAATGTTGTTAATAATAAATGCCAAGAGAGTTAGAAGATCCATTGCCAAAATATCCACTGAAGAATTCCAGAATTTCTGATATTCCTGAAGACAAGCAGAATATCTTTCTTAATTACCTGGGAACATTGGGTAAGAAGTTGCCCTGAGAGAATAAAGTAGATTCCAACTTTATTACACATGACCTCATTTAGGATAGCCTAAGATAACATGCAAACTGAATTATAATAAACTATTTTACACATTTGTTTGCTGCTATATCCCTTTAAAAAATAAGATTATTTTTTATTATTTACCTCATAACACATAACACTTTTAAATAATTGACATTACTATTCTTGTAAAAGGGGAAGCTTCTTAAAATTGATTAAAAATTGTCCTATCATTTTCATAAAGCATGCTGAATTCTTAGCAGTGTTCAATCAAGAAAACCAATAACATGTGGCGTCAGGAAGGGCATCTGGCCAGCAAATGCTCAGCTCCATCCAGTTCCCCCAACTCTACCCGAATTAAGGCATTACAGGAAGGGAGTTTTGTCTCTAGAATACACTGCATAATGACTTTTTGTGTTACTTTTACACAGATAAACATTAATTCAAAGTCATTATTTTAAGTTTTGGGCTTCCACAATTTCTAGCCAGCATCTCTCAACAGACTTTGAGGCATCATTCTAATTAACCTTTATTAATCCAACAAGATAGAAAGTAGGGAGCCTTCCTATTAGCATATTATATGTAATAAAAAAAGTTTTTCTGAAATGAAATCTAGTAAATTAAAATCTATCCTTTATTTCTAATTCGTTTTTGTGGCAATGGAAAATTGTTTCTGACCATTCTGTATGGCACCTTTGTGAACACTTGAACACTGATGCTATGTCTCCCCTTATCTTCTTTCAGACTGAATATTCCATGTTCGTTCCACTTGTCCTCATAGCTTAAGTTCTCAAATCCATGTAGTGTTTGTCATCCTCCTCTGAACTTGTTGCAGCTTCCTAATATCCTTCTGGAAGTGGATTGCTCAGAATTGTATGCAATGTTCCAGGTATGATTTTACCAGTGCAGAGCAGAATGGAATGATTCTAAACATCTTTGGTAAAACATATTGCCAGTTTGTAATGATGTAAGAATTATTATTTAGATTAAACAGCTGGTATCTAATTTTGTTTTGTCTCTCTCCTCTATTCTAACCATTAGTTTTTCCATTGATATATATATTGTAATCCCATTGTCACAGATGCCAGCCACTCTGTGGATATTCTGCAAGCAAGATAATTTTATTTTTTTATTTAATTTATATTGCCGCCTATTCACCCATGGCAACTGGAGGCGGCTTACACAATGTAAAATCATGTTTAAAACAAAAAATAAAAATAAAAACAATAAGAACTAACAAAAAGAATCAAATAAATTAGTAAAGTACAAAAGAACAAAATTTGAGAAAACAAAAAACAAAAAAACAAAAACCAACTCCCATCCTGCACCCCAACGACAGTGGATCACACTAGCCACTTGAGGGGTTCCATCCCTCTCTGGGTTCCCCAGGCCCGCTGGCAAAACCAGGTCTTCAGTGCCTTTCAGAATAGTATTAATGAGGGGGCCATTCCAATCTCTGGGGGAATGATATTCCAGAGAGATGGAGCCACCACAGAGAAGGCCCTCCTTCTAGATCCCACCAGGTGTATCTCCTTCAGGGGTGGGACCCGCAGCATTCACTGCCTCCTCACTCTAATGGGTCGGGTAGATGTCACTGGCAAGAGATGCTTCCTCAGATAACCCGGACCCAAGCCATGAAGGACTTTAAAGGTGACAAACCTTGAATTGCACCCAGAAGCAAATTGGGAACCAATGCAGCTCCTGCAAGAGAGGTAATACATGTGCACACTGGGATCCACATAAAACCATGTGGGCCGCTGCATTTTGCATCAACTGGAGCTTCCAGATGCTCTTCAAGGGCAGCTCCATGTAGAGTGCATTGCAATAATCAAAACAGGAAGTAACTAGGGCATGAGTGACTGTAAGTAGGGATCGCTGATCCAGGAAAGGGCGTAACTGGTGTACAACCTGCAGTTGTGCAAAAGCTCTCCTGGCCACGACCGCCACCTGCTCTTTGAACAGGAGTCATTGAGTTCAGGAAAACCCCTAGATTATGCATAGGGTCTGTTTGCGGTAGTGTTTGGGTTAATACTTTAAATCAGCAGTTATCAACCTTTTCTTCACCACAGACCCCCTTTAAATAGCTTTTGTGGCCACGGACCATGGCCACAGATCCCCTAAACTTAATTCAAGATTTAAATCACAACATTTCTTCAAGCCTTTGCAGACTCACTGTGACAACATTGCAGTCCCCCAGGGGTCTGCGGACAACAGATTGAGAACCACTGCTTTAAATAACAGGTAATAGGTAAATTTAACAGTCATTTGGAGTGTTTTTGCACTCTTATATTTTTAAACAGCTACAATGTACTTTTGCTTAACATCAGACACATACCTCACAGAATAACACTCTTAGTTTATCTAACAAGTCAACAACAAAAAATCAAAATCATTATTATTGTTTATACCACCCAGACTGAATCTGTGGCTGTTCATGGAAGTATCTGGCAAAAGTTTGGCCACAAGTATGTAGTAGCACTGTTTGTTTAAATACAAACACACACAGAGAGAGAGAGAGTTTATGTAGTTTGCTAACCATTACAAAGTTCTAAATAAGATTACTGAAAATAACTTCTTAAGAAAAGTTCAAGAATTCATTAAAAAACCCTAAAAACAAAATCAAATTTTAAACTATTAATCATTTATATATGAAACAGATTCAGCCAAGAAGTGTTTTGGAGGATAATTCCAATGCAGTTAATCCAAACAACAGCAGAATAGCACCAATAAAGTAATATCTATCCTCTGAAAGCAGCATTAACTGCTGGTTGACCTCTAAACCCAATTCAAAATGCTGATTAACACTTTTCAAATCCTTTAATGGGACTTTGCTACCTTAAGAGATTATTCTCTGCTTGCTCTATACAGCCCAGCTTGGAAGGAAGCTCCCTGGGAATTTGGAGGGGAAGAGCTCAGAGCATTTCAGAAAATTAATAAGCAATATAATGGATTAATGAGTACCCATCAAGTTTTAAAGCCTTTATTAATCATTTGTAACACAACCATTCTTAAATTGGTGGGAGTGATCAATATATTTTTAAAACATTGTGGTTTATTTACAAACCAGCTTGTAAAATTCTACTATCTATCTGATTGATTATAATCTTCAATTGGATGAAATTGGAAGGTACAGGGCAACAATTATTGAACTATGGCAGTTCAATTCTCCAAACTTGGCCAATTTAAAACTTGTGGACTTCAACTCTTGGAATTTCTCAGCCAGACGAGTTTTCAAATTTGGAGACCCCCTCAAATAAAGAAACTCAGTGGACTAATTTACAGAATACTGGGACCAACAACCCTCAGTGGAATGAAATTTGGGCAAGTTGTTGCTGCTTTGCTCTGCTGTGCTTGTTGTTCAATGCCTCTGCGGTGGCCAGCTGCAATCATGTGACCCTCATTTTTTATGCTTCCTGACAGCTTCCCCCAAATTGATAGGGAAGCCGGAAGGAATTGATATAATTGCTGATGTTCCTTCCACCTCCCCGCTAGAAAGTATTTGCTTGTAGGAAGCTTGCAAGGGGAAATCAATTGGGAACCTTGCAGGAAAGGTTGTAAGGTTCTTGGATAAGTTTCCCCCACCCATACACTCCCTGCCAGTTCTTCTGTACCTATGCCATGCTGGTTGCTCATGAACTTCCCCACTATCTCTCTGATCTTGCAGCAGCCAATTACTTGCTTGCTGGGAACAGAAAGGAGGAAAGAGGAGGGAGGGAGGGAAGAAAAGAACAAGGGGGGAAGAGGAAAGAAAAAGAGAGAGAAACAGAAGGGAAGGAAGAAGGTTTACAGATTTATTACTAAAGCAATAAAGGAATTTTCTCAGAATGACGGTTCCCACCTGGACAGAACTAAATAAGGGTCAATAGTATTCAAGGAGGGTGGATTTTGTTATTTTGTGGGTAGGTAACAATTCTAAAAGATGCCTTGTTTAATTCCTCCTCTTGGCTCTGCCAATCTCTCTCCTTCGTTTCTTGGCTTCACTCCTTCATTTGAATATTCAATACCCCTCCCCACCTAGACAGGACACTGACCAATCAGCAAGCGGCTTAAGTGACGTAGTCACACAGGTAGGTGGGGCAGTGGTGAGCTCACTCCCACCTGCGCAATTCAGTTGGAGCAGCAGCAGTGGCCTGGTCAGTCAGGTCTGCTGCCACTCCTGAGAATTGCCTGGAACTCGGCACTGGGCATGTCTGACTCGCATGGAACCAGTGCTCTGATGGCTCTTCGCTGGACTCATGGTTCTCCAGGGACTATTGCTATTTTCTAAAGAGACATTTTTAGTTTGTGTTATTTCTGGTTGTCAGTGGACTGAAGTTCCCAATTGGCCTTGGAGTTAGTCAATGTGCCTTCTCCACAATCGACTCTCCTCTATTCTATATTACCACCAATCCAGAGAGCACCCTTGGTGTAGTTGTGGGCATACACAAAATCCCCTACACTAAATGACCAGAGTTGGCTGGTCAAATTGGTGGGTGCTTCTGTTGTGTAGTTAGGGTGTGGCCGGTTTCTCCATTCTTAGCCAGTGACCCATTAATAGCTCAGATGGGCTTTGGTTTGTGGTGGTGCTAGAGGGTTATATGCTGGATTAGTAGGAATTTCACAATCCACATTTGCCAGTCCCTGGGCCCATTTGTGATAGTGCTTCTTTTGCCGATTGCACCATTCTTTCCCCCGACCATTACTGGCTGGATGAAATGGTGCGACCAGAGCATGGCGGATTCTGTCTCACTAGGAAGAGCTCGAATTGAGTTGCTGCAAACTGTGGCCCATTGTTTGAAACTAAGATGTCTGGTAGGCCATGTGTTGAAAAAAGCCTTCATAATACTCTAATGATTGCCTTAGCTGTTCTGGAGGTCATGAGTATTATTTCTATGCATTTTGAATAAGCATCTACTATTACCATAAATGTCTGGCCTTGAAATGGCCCTGAAAAATCCAGGTGCACCCTTGACCAAGGTGCTTTTAGTGTCTCCCATTTATGCGCCGGAGCAGAGGAGGATGCTGGTCTGGATTCCTGACATGGTTTACATGTGGGAATCCAATGGGCTATTTCCCTGTTCATGTGTGACCACCACATGTCTGGCCAGCACCTTCATTCTGACTATACAAGGATGCCCCACATATAGGACCTCTAATATTAGTCTCCTTAATTTTGGTGGTACTATCATCTGGTCTCCTCACAGCAGACCACCCTTTTGGGCAGATAGCTCATTTGCCGAGTGTGAAACGGTTGTAAGTCCACACCAACTGGTCCCTTTGGCCACCCCCTCCACATCCAACTTAGTATTTGGGCCAAGGTTTTATGCTTGGCCAAGTGTCTTGCTATTTCAGCCACTGTAATGGGGCCGGAAGCTAATTCCTCAATGAGGAGTACAGGTGCGATAGGTGTGGGAGTCTTCCACAATTACTGGAAGCAGGAATTGGCTGAAGGTATCAGCATGGCCCAAGGTCTTGCCAGGTCAGTGAATTAGTTGATAATTGTAGGCTGCCAGAAAGATTGTCCATCGTGTCATGTGTGGTCACAAAATGTTCGATGTTGGGCAGTCCCCAGCAAGCAGGCCCAATAGCGGTTTACAGTCAGTCACCAGTTCAAATTTTATGCCATATAAGTACTCATGAAAACGCTTGAACCCCACCACTGCAGCCAGCACCTCCTTGGCTATAATTCTGTTTGGCTGCCAATCGTGCCCTCGAATAGAATGTAATTGGGGCTTTAAACCCATCAGGCATTCAGTGGTTCAGGACGGACCCAATGCCAAATGGGGAGGCATCACATATCAGGATGACAGGAATAGGAATTATTACAGGAATTATACTGCATCAAAATGTTCTCTGATGATAAAAGTTTTTTAACTGCAGTGAATGTGGTGGCTTCCCTTTGGCCCCAGGTCCATCTTGCCTTTTTATCCAGAAGTCAGTGCAGTGGTTTGTCCACTGTTGCTTTCTGTGGCAAAAACATACTGTAAAAAATGAACAGTCCCAGGAATGCCTAGAGTTCTGTTTGGTTTCTGGGGGTGGGAGCTTCTTTAATGGCCCTGACCTTGTCTTTGGTGGAGTCTATTCCTGAGCCATGAATCAAGTAACTCAGAAACTCGACCCGGGGTACTGCTATCTGGCACCAATCCTTTTTAACCTTTAGTCCAATATCTTGGAACCTAGTAAGGACTGGTCTTTGTTAGTCGAGGAGTTCTTTGTTCTGGAAGTAGATACTAGGACATCATTGAATGATGGATGATCCCTGGAATGCCTTGTAAAAGGCGTTCTATGAGGCTTTGAAATAGTCTCGGTGCCACACTCACACCATTAGCTGCTGGTATGCCTGTGCCAGATTTAGTTTTGCAAAAATCTTTCCCTTGTCCAGGGAATGTAATAAGTGCTGCATGACAGGCACTGGGTGGGCACTCTGCTGTAATGCCTTGTTGATTGTATATTTGCAGTCCGTGAAGATGCAGACTGAGCCGTCTGGTTTGATTAGCGTTACTATGGGTGTCTCCCACTTGGCGTGATCTACTGGCTCCAAAACCTCCTGGGCAATTAGTTTATCTAGTTGACTGTCTATTTTGGGCCACAAAGCAAAAGGGACCCTGCCTAGCTTCATCCTTATGGGGGCAACTTGGGGGTCATATCACATTCCACTACCATGATCAGAATATAAACCACCAAGAAACCTTGCTTTTCCAAATGTGTTTATCTCCATTGTAATATATGCATCACTAACTGACCAGTATATGATTCAGAAATGGTTAAGGCTACTTGCCTAGTGCTCCTTTCCACCGTTTATACACGTGCAAAGAAATCCTGGCTCCACCACACCCAGTGACATGCGCTGACAGCCCATCATGGTAAACGCTGCCCCTCAGCTGTTCATGATACAGTACCTCTCAGTTGCTCAGGTGGACTTTGTAGTTCTGGGCTCAGCGTCCTCAATGTGGCCGCAGTTTGTCTCACTCAGCCACTCATCATATTGGCTCATCATGGCAAGGCAGGGTGATGTGGCATTGCTTTCCACCTCTCCCATCAGGCATAGCACCTGTGCAACTGCTAATGGCTCCATTGCTGGAATGACAGCCCTGCACAACCCAGGGCTGACATGTCGAGGTTGAAGGAGATGGGTGTCCCCATATACTTGCCCAAGCTCCCATCAAAAACGTTTATGAACTCCAGGATCAGCTCCTCAGTGGTGTCATCTTGGATGGTGTGGACACCAGTCTCCCCCAGGCCCAGGAGATATGAACCAGTCCAGGCCAAGGAGGCTTGGCAGGGCACCGTCTACTACTTTCAGCTGCAGAGGTCCCACAAACTCTTTGAATTTTACTTGAAATGTCCCACTCCCTATGACAGGGATACGGTTGCCTTGATAGTCCTCCAACTGAATGCGTTGGTACTTCAGCTGTTTCTTCACAATCCCTGGCACTACTTTATTGTTGCCCAGGAAACAATTGACATTGATGACCTTGTGTCCACTTCCATGCTGCACCATGAACCCTAATGAGGACCATGACATGGATTTTCTTTGCGTGCAGTGAACTCACTTGTCCAATGGCATTTGGTATGTGTTCTTGGAATCTGCGAAATGTTCTCCTCTCCACTGGGGTTTCCAGGGTTATGCCTTCTTGGGACCTATCTTGTTGGCAGATTGCTTTATGCAGTATGTAGCAGGTTGACTGGCACAACATCCCTCGTCAAGTGCCCCTTCCTGTCACATCACTGGCAAATAGTATCTTTAAATCTACACACCAATCTTGGGTGGTTGCCTGCATATCCAGCACACATAGACTACTTTGCTTCTGCTTTGGGGATCATCCTCTATCTTGAGAAATGGAGATGGCAAACCTCTTCCTCATCAGACGATTCTTCATGCTTGGTGCTTTCTTCGTGTACAGTGACAGCTCTTCACAAAGATGGCGGGCTGCTAGTTTTTTTATCCGCTGCTAGACTTGTTCGAGGTATCTGCAGCTCGAGCTTCATCTAGTGCTCTCTGCAGCATAAGGCTAGGCTTTGCGAGCAAGTGCCTAACTCCACAGACAATTCTATCCAGAACTTCATCGAGTTCCATGAATTCGCAATACAATGTGGCTTTTCTCAATGCAACAATGGATTGGCTAATCAACTCACCCTCCTCCTGGTTTTGGTGGTTGAATTCATGCCACCTATTTTAGATGGCTTGGGCGCATAATGTGTCCTGAGCATACTTTGGAACATAGTCCAGGGCACAGTCTGTATGGTTGCTGCGGCCAGGAGCGCCTTGGCAGTCTCAAAAGATTTCTGAGTCACAGTAGGTCAGGAAGAGCACCCTCTTTCTATTGTCAAAAAGTTTTAAGAGGTCATTAGCTTCCAAGAAGCATTCAAACTGGACAATATAGGAGTCCCAGTTCTCCGAGGCTGGGTTGAATGGAGCAGGTGGGGTGTGCATAGTCATCTTGGTACGACTGATGCAGATCTGCAATTAGGCTGCGTTGATGGTTGCTGAGAGTGAGTTGCTGCAGCAGCCCATCTTCTTCGCTCCGGCTGGGATCAAGATCATCTCTTTTTTATTATTTCTCTTCTGATCCCACCTTTCTCACCAGTGTTACATTGTGGGCTGATTGAAGGCAGACACTGATCTTCAACTTCAAGCTCTTTATTGTAACTGCAACAACCCAACAACAGCCTGTCTGACAGCTCGCCCTTTTATAAGGAGCTGTTAGATGACTTAGCCAATCAGGACAAACTATTTTTCCCGCTGTAATGGCAGACCTGAGTGAAGCCTTTGTTCCTTGGCTTCACTCCTTCATTCAGATATTCAACAATATTAGGGTGGACAAATTATGTTTAATGTTAGTGTTAATGATATATTTGTCATAAGAAAAAATATTTCAGACAGTGAAGGCTTTAAAAAGTGCATATGCTGCACTTTGTTCAAACTTTCAGTTTCAAAGCTGAGGCAGTTTGCAAATATTGTAAATTAATCAGTCAATAAGAGAGAAAGAAACCCAATCTTGTTTTGTGTAACATTCACATCCCAAGATGTACACTATTGTGCACATATCCCAAATGCATCTCAATTTTGTTGCTAATAAACAATTACAAAGATATGTAAAATACATCAACCTAATATATCAGGGAGCCATGAAGGTGAGAAAGCTTGCCCTGCATCATGGTAGAATTCACTTCATCTCATGCTTTGCAGTTCATCTTCTGCTGTCCTGGCAAAACACATCCAGAAGTTCTCCAATGTTTAGGTAAATAAGGAACAATATGAATCCTGATTTAATTGGATGGAGATTATAAAGAAAACAACATGAGAAAGACATAGATATTACTACAAGTCACATATAAAAAAAGAAAAGGGTGGAGACACATATAGACCTGAAAAGGCCTGTCCAAGAGAACTATAGAGAGCTGTTGAAGACCAATCACATGCATGAAACATACATTCCTTAAATTCCAACTATTCCTTTAAACTGAGAAATGTTATGTACTTAGAAAAAGGAAGCACTAGTACTAACAAGCTGTTCACTATTTCTGAGCCAAACATTTATAAAAACTCTTCTTGAAATGCATGATTACAAGGGGGCTGTTAAAATATGTGTTTGTTGTACTATTAATTAAACATTTAATTACTGTCCATAAATTACTTAATTTATAGTTTATCAAAATATACCTCACAATTGTTATGTAAAATAGGATCAACTAGACTATAACATAATTGGCATAATCTTCTTAGAATATATTTCTTTAAGAGGTGTTGGAGAAAAAGTACATGAAATATTACATATCCCCACCCATTTTCAGTTTAAGAACATCCGCTACACACTCTGCATACCTAATATCCTGAAATTCATCCTCTTTTTTTATAAATCATGTATATTAAATTATGGAAATTCACGATATGCAACCACAGTAGTCCCCAAGTCATCACAACAAAGTGTAACACATGGCATTTTTGTAACCTTTACCCACTTGATCATACTTTCTCCCTTATATCCTGTGAGTGGCTACCTAATCAAGGTAGCTTCCCACAGCTCTTACAGATCGCAACAGCAGCCGCCCTTATCCTAGAAATTACAAATTCTGGTCTTCTAAACATTCTATTCTTCTCTAATACCAACGTTTCCTGCTCTCTTTCCCTTCCAAACATTACATCTTTCAATATCACCTCCCAGCTCTGACAGCTTTTGTTTAGCTATTCAACTCATTGCTTAAGAACTGCATACCCAAATATCTCGAGTAGCACTACACCTTCTAAATTTTGAAATACAACTACATAAAATACCTTTAACACAGATGACTAAAATTCTCAGTTTATTTCTATACTTGAGAATTATTCAAAAGAAGCCTTCTCTGACTACTGATTAGGTAAATATGTAAATACTACTAAAAGTCCCACTGTAATTATGAGGTATTTGTTTCCCCTTGGTCAGACATATTCTCCCCTCTGGGATACTTAAACACTACATTACTAGGATTATTTTAAAAAGTAACCTCTCTCTCTCTCTCCCCCTCCCCCTTCCTCTGTATCAAAGTAATAAAGAACTGTTTTAAATATTAGATTATTAGGATATTTTTAAAGGATCATTAGTACAAAAGACAACTCCTTTGCTTGAGTATCATCATGCAACTAACATTTACCTCAACCAGTGGTGGCAAATCTTTTTTGGCTCTTGTGCCAATAATTGCGTGCACTTGCTTGCACATGTTCGCATGCCAGCACCCAGAAGGCAATCAGTGTTGCCCCCCATGCATGCATGCGCAACCCCCCTGGCATGCAGTGCATCTGCACATGCACACGTGATTCCCCCCTTGTGCACTGAATGTTTTTGCGCATGTGCACGTGATTTCCCCCTTGCGCACTGTAGGTCTGCGCATGTGATACCCTCACATGCAGCATGTCCCTGTACATATGCACGCATCTCCTGCGCATCCCCTCTGCCCCCTGCACATGTGCACCAGATACCCAACAAACAGCTGTCGGGCGGCAGCACACACGTGCAATGGGGCTCTTCCGGGTAACCTCTCATGTGCCGGGGAACATGGCTCTGCGTGCCACTTCTGGCATGTGTGGCAGAGGTTCACCAACATGGACCTATACAGTACTCACAAATTTTAAATCCCCATTCTACAAATGTCTTGAATTAGAGATTTATGTTTCACGTCTTTTCATTTGAAATATAAAGTATGAGGCTGTTCTAAATGCTCAGTGAGCATAAGCACCTAACAGATCACTGAATAACCTTATATTCCTTTGGTTATAATTTGCTTGTTTTATAGTGTATAAATAACTTTATTAAATTAATAATATTTCTTGAGTTTGATTTCTGATGATTACATAAAGATTGTCATGCAGATTCTTGGGAATGCAATGAAATATTCTTTCAGGTTTTGTTCTTTTTTATATACAGTATGCTTTCCCAATACAGCATATAGTCTTGTATTCTTGCAATCTTCTCTTGCAATCTCGCATCCAGTACTTAACAGGCTTGATCCTGCTTAAATCAACAGTGAAAAAAAAATTAGTTTTATAACACTTTTCTATAGCATCTTGAAATAACATAACATTTTTTCATCCCAAAGTTTAAAACATGCAAGGATCAATATTACAACTAGTTATTAAATGTGCAAAAGGTTGACACAAAATAAAAATAATTTCCAGAATTAAGGTTCTGCATACTAAATATTTTTATTCCACCTGAAAACCTACCACTAAATAAATGACTGTTGTATAAGATTATCCTTGCCTTCAAGGTTATGATGAGGATACAAATGGAAAAGAATCAGAACGGAAAGAGTGAACTGTAGAACCCAAGTTGTAAAGTTTAATGGTTCTTATCAGGGCAAGCCATAATGGAAATTAGTACTAAGGGTGATCTAAATAATACAGTTGTTTCCAATTACTTCTGTGAGGTGGCTGAAAATTCTGAAAGCTGAAGTCCATGCATTTTAAACTTTCCAAGTCTTATTTTTTTCAATGAAAGTTTTATTTAAGTTTTCACAAAACATACAAATACAAATATCTTTTTTTGAGAACAGCGTGGCCCCAGGTTATCATTTCTCCATACAGACATAAATTCAATACATATTTATCTTATACATTCTAATCCATATCTTATACATATTTTTGCAATTTTTTCAATAGCTTTTCTCTTTCTTTACTTCCTATAGCCTTAAATTATCTCATTCCTTTCTTAATTCAATTACATATCTTTTTCTAATTTTTAAAATCTTTCTAATTAAGTGCTTTAATACTTCGTCTGTGCTTCCTGTTTAAGATTCATATTATCTTTTCAACATAAAAAATTTTCCCCTAGTACTAGAGCGGAGTGTACCCTTTATTTTTTCTCAAATCTTTTAAAATTTAAAGTTACATCTTTACAGTATAACAGTATTCATTTCTAAACACATCTAATTTTAAACACATTACACTTCATGAATTCTGCTTGGTTACATCCCGTCAAAAACATTAAATTCTTAAAAGAAAAAGAGTATTGATATGGTGTGTTGTGGGTGTGTGTGGTATCAATAGGTAATTATTGTGATATAATTATTTACTATTCAAAAACAGCTCTGCATTAATATAATAACAATCTTTTTAATTTCTATCTTCATTTAACAACATTACATATCAGTTGTCTTTTACTTTAACATCTATTATTTATATTTTACTTATCAATGGCTTTAATAAAAAAAACAACAAATAGTTTATTTAACAGTATATCAATAAAAGTTATTATCAAGTTCGAATCTGTCAACTGATATAAAATCTTCCCAAATGTTCTTTTCAGTTTTTTTTAAAACGTTCCTTTAAAATAATTGAGAGCCTTATTCTTTACAAATATTTCCACTACACATCAGATAGAAATTTTTCTGTCACATTTATATATCTAACATATTTTTAACTTTTCCTATTTCTAATAATGCTAATCACCATGCACCTTGCAGAATCTCTCAAGTTAAAGTTTTGAACCATTGTCTCTGTGTCTTTTAAATAGTTGCTATACACTTTAATTCATTGTACATTATCACTATACCTCTTATCTTGTTACTTTCTTTGTAGCTCTTTTCCTTCCCCCTTTCCCTCTCTTCTTCTCCCTTCCCTTGTTATTCCTTTTCTATCTGATTCTCTCCTGTATCTGTGACCTCCTTCTGCTTCTTCCTGATATATAGTGCATATTTTTCAAATGACTTTCTTTTTGGTTGTTGCTTCTAGGCTTTAATGTATTTCCCTTTAATTCCCTTTTCCCCCTTTACCCTTCATTAACTTGCTTAACTGTCATAAAGTAATGGCTTCCTTCGTTGTCCCCCCTTCTTGTTCGTCCAGCCATTTCTGTTTTGCCATAGTTCAAGATCTCCATTTCTAAAATTGTATATACGAAAGTCAAAAGATCCTGTGTCCATCTTGTGCTAATCTCTTTTGTCTTTAAGTTTCATTTTAACTTTAAGGCAGTGATGGCCATTTAAAATAAGAATTTGAACAACCCCAATGGATTTTATTTTTAATTCATTAGGATCCTTCCATCCAAAGTCCAGGAATCATGCCCAATATCCAAACTGTTTTGCTTCTTCTTCTCACTTTCTATTTCCAAGAGCTTTGTTATTGGACTTAATAAAGTAACATGTATATTTTGCACCTTGTTAAAATTCCAAGCTATCAAATTGTTTTTTAAGTTCCAGGTGGCTCTTTCCATTTTCCAGGATTCCTACCCTCTTTTTTTCTCTTCTCTCTGCTGCTTCTTCTTTTTTTAATAAAGTGTTTAAAATCATCCAAGAAATCTTATAATCCGTTTACAACTTTATTTCAGCCTAAAATAGCATTTAATTCCAAAATGGATTAGTTATCATTTCTTATTCGAATCTTCATGCTTCTCTAATGTTCCAAGTCTAGTTAAACTGTTGATTGTTAGAGGGAAAAAAGCCAATTCCATTATTCACCTTTCCATCTTCATCTTTCACAGCTTAAAATCTTTTTTAGGAATAGTATTAGTCTTTAAAATTCAGGTTCCAGGTATCTTAAATAGATGTTTTCCATTCAACCTGGTCAGTCAAACTTTCTCCTTTAAACTTCCTCCTTCACAATCTTGTCCTGTCAGGTTCTTCTTTGAGGTGGCCTTTGGGAAAGGGAGTAATGGCCAGCTGAGGAGGAGAGATGCGGCTCTCCTCAACCCCACTGATGGCTCCCCTTTCTTCACCACCTTTACGGGGTGGCTTCAGCCCCGAATCCAGGTGGCTCCGGGCATTTCAGCGGCGAGCACGGATCAAAACCGCGGACAATTGCGATTTTGGTCCATTTCCAAAGAAGCCCAAACTGGAAGTCCAAAACTTTCCAAGTCTTAAAATACTAGTAGAGAGAACAGAATAGAATAACTGAGTTGGAAGGAACCTTGGACATTTTCAAGCACCAGCCCCTGCTCAAGCAGGAAACCCTATAGCATTTCAGATAAATGGTTATCCATAATCCAATTTCTTCAAAAAAATCTCTAGTGTTGGAGTACCCACAACTTCTAGAGGCAACTTGTGCCACTGTTTAGTCTGTCAGGAAATTTCTCCTGATTTCTAGGTTGGTTTTCTTTTTGATTAGTTTCCATTCATTGCTTCTTGCCTTCTGGTGCTTTGGAAAATAGGTTGACCCCACCTTTCTTTGTGGCAGCTCCTCAAATATTGGAACACTGATATCCCTAGTCCTTCTTTTCAATAAACTATACATAGCCAATTCCTGCAACCTTTCTTCATATGTTTTAGCCCAGTTGTTACCAAGGGCTAGAAGTAAAAATTACAGTTTCCTTGTAATTACTTTTTCATAAAGAGTTGTTGGTTCCAAAATATTCCCATTCCAAATAAAGCAACCACAGAAGCATAAGTTAGAAATTCTGGTGTTCAAATGTGAGAAGCACAATATTACAGGAAATATCTACCCTTGGAAACGTTGTTTTAAAAGAATCTACCATTTCATTTGTTGCCTGATTTCACTGAAACTTTCTTGCTATAATTCAACTACAATTTTATTCTAACTTATTGTATATTCAAGTTGCATTGAAGAAAGAAATGAGAATTTTCTTAAAAACTCATTAATACACAAATATGTATTTATTTATACATGTTTTACATACCACCTATTCACCAATAACATGTTGCTTGTTTTCTGGAATAATGCTTAAAATAATCAATTATCTTAACAATAAAAAGCTGTTAAGTAGTAAATTCTAAAGCATTTTTAATTTAGTAAGATAACCTCTGCTAATTAGCAGATTAGTTATTGTCATATTTAAAGATGCTGCATCAAAATCTTTTCAATTTGTAATGTTCTACTGGTAATGTCAAACTGGAGAGGAGTAAATGAGGCTTCACATTTTTGTGCAAGGACATTCAGTCTGTATAACTTATCAATGTCTTGTATTACCATATAATTCTTCTGCACATGGAGAAGATCTAATCTTCACTTGTTGTGATCAATAATTCAATAACATATCAGCAATCTTATATATAAACAGATCCGACTGTTATTAGCAAGGAAAAATTTCTCTTGGTTCATGATTTACTACAAAAATATGTGAATTTATCCTACTTAAACTGGAAGGTATCAAGCCTTAAAATACAAGTCTTTAAAGCAACATACAAAGTTTTATGTACTTTACTACACTAAAAGTTTTTGTAATATTCTGAAGATAAGTACATTAACCATCCTATTTTATTAAGAATTCATGAACATATTTTATTTAATGTATGTTATTTATCTGTTTCAAAAGCAGCTGCATAATACACATATTTCAACAATTGGTTTTAATATAATTTGGAGTTACTTCTTTATATATTACTAAAACTGGTGTGCCTGTCTGTTTGTAATCTTCAATTTGATGAAACAGTGTAGCGTATGGCAAAATGTTTTGTACTTCAAATGGACGAACTTAAAGAATGCATCCAAATCTGGGATCCATTACTCCTGTTGGATAGAAATGTTGCAAAGTTGCAGCAACTTTGATGCTGCCACACTGCCAGAGTCATCTGTGATCATGTGATTGTCATTTCCAATAATCTCTGACAGCTTCCCACAAGTCAGCTGGAAAGCCAGCTGAAAGTTACAAATCCAAGACCGGCAAGCAGGTAAGTGGCTGCTGCTTCCAGATGGGGAAGGGAGCAAGGAAGTGTATGAGAGGTGCACTGAGAACTGAAGAGGATGCATGAGGGTGCACAAATGGCCGACATGATCACAGAGGAACTGGGGGAAGTGTCCAAGTGGGGGAGACTTACCCCAAAATTTGTAACTTTCCCTTCCCTGTAACTTTCCTGTTGACTTTCTCCCTGCAAGCTTCCCACAAGCAAAGTCAGTAAGGAAGCTGGAAGGAAATTGCAAATCTAAGCCAGATATGGCTACTGCCAGGTGGAGGATGGAATGAGGGTATGTGTGAGAGGTACAACAATGGTCAGGGAACAGTCTTTTTTATTTTTATTGGTTTTAAAACAAATATAAACAAACAAAACATAAAAACATTAAGCCATCTTCCATATATATA
>BHFT01021030.1:0-22471 GCA_004320025.1 Laticauda laticaudata
TAAAAAAAAAAAAAAAAGGAGATGCCTTCCAATGGAGGTTTATTGCCTCTTGACTTTCTTTTGACCCCGCCTTGCCCTCCCCTCCCACCTGGCTCTGCCTGCACCTGTCAAGAATTTTCTCTCCTCCCTCCCTTCCCCTCCCCTCCCTCCAACCATCGGGGCTCTTGACACCTCCAGAGGACAGGGAATCTCTGGGCCTGAAGTGGCAGCTTCGAGGAGAGGAAAGGAAAAAAGGCAGGACAAAGAAAATCAGCGCATTTGAACCTGAAGGAGGCTCTTGAAGGATCTCCAGCGTGTGGTAGCTGGCTCGGAGAATGGAGGAGCTGCCAGCTGAAAACGATGAAATAATATTTGAAGTTTCTCGCTCTTTTATGTGGCTCGAGATCGGAACGAGTTGTAAGCGTGCAAGGTTTTTTTTTCTCTATTTCTTTTTTTTCCCCACCCTCTTTTCATCTCCTTCTCTTCTTCAGCCCCCTCCCCATTTCGGAGGCCAGAGCAAAGACGGCGAGATGAAGAAGAAGAAGAAGAAGAAGAAGAAGAAGAAGCAGGAGGAGGAGGAGGAGGAGGAGGAGGAGGAGGAGAAAAAAACCCACTCCTTCCAGGTAATTAGATGATTAAATATCTTTTAAGCCTGGGCGCTAACAGGCTGGTTACCTGGAATTGCTCTGTTTTGTTTTGTTTTGTTTCTTTTGGTAACATTCCCAGCTTTTCTTCTTACCAGCATCTTTTCTGCCTCCTATCACCCCCTGTCCTCTTTCGTGCACACGCCACCCGTCTTTCTTCCTTCATTGAAAACCCGGAATCCCTTTCAAGGCTCTGAAAAAAGATACGGTTGAAATACAGACCCCCACAAAAATGAGACTTAAGGGCTTTGTTTCCCCTGCCAGCCTCACTCTCTGCCGGACACGCCAGCCCGGTGGATGGAGGGAGAGGACAATGGATCTCAGGAGGGATCCGTATCCACTTGCTGCCTCAAAGGCCCGGTCCATTATGGCGCTTTAATCATGTGCCAGCCGGCCTGTTCTGACCCAGCTCCCCAAACATGACAAACCCTCTGTATTTAAATCAAGGATTCCTTTATTACTAATGCTGGCAGCCCCAGCAAAGAGTTTCTCTCTCACCGCAGGCTAACAAGTCTGTCCGGCAAGGAGATGAATAGTTCTCTGCCACCTCTATTTGTCTCTGCCCCCTGCCTTTTATCCCAAGAGCTTGGGTGGGGCTTCTCTAGCAGCGGTGGCTCTTCTGTCCCAAGGACCGGCCCATAGATTTCCACTGCTCTCCTCTCCTCTGACTTCTGCATGTCAGACACTGGATCCAGCTGTTCCTCCCCTCCCTCATCAGCCACCTCCAGACCTGGGGGCTATTGACTCTCCATCTGAGGGCTGACAGACAGCCCCGACTCCACCTCTGTCTCCCTCCTCTCTGTCTCTCTCTGTCTCTCTCTCTCTCTCTCCCTCTGATAGTTGCATTCCCTCTTCCCCCTCAGAGCTCTCAGGTTGCCTTGATGGTGACCCTGATTCCCACGCCTCCTCCTCCTCCTCCTCCTCTGATTCGGCTGCTGGAGAGGCGGGCAATCAAGGGGCCATGACACAGCCAACTCAGTAGAAGTTGTAGAGAGGAGGAGAAGGAAGAAGATGACAATGGGGTTCTTGGTGCTCTCTGAACTTGGTTGCATTCTTGCAGACATTTATTGAACCTGTCAGGGCTCCGGTATTTCCCCCCATTTAAATCATGAGTCTCTAACAGGATTTTCAATGCTTAAAGAAGATTTATTAGGAGAAGACATGCCGGTGCTGTCTGGGTGTAGCCGACTCTGAGACACATCATTCATTGTCTCCCTTGACCCTGGTTTCCCCCCACCCCCTGGGTGTATCATAATTCATATTCTCCAATGGGACACATCCATAGCCCAGAGTCATCANGTTTCCCCCCACCCCCTGGGTGTATCATAATTCATATTCTCCAATGGGACACATCCATAGCCCAGAGTCATCAATCACACTCTCCAGTTAGAATTTTGCATGGCAGAAACTTCAGTCGCTTGGACACTATCTTTGAAAACATTTATGGAAAGCAGTTTCGGTTTTGCAAGCCGCTACACTCCTCCTCCTTCCCTTTCTGTTGGCAACTCTAAAAAGACCATAGAAATATTTTATGAGTTGACAATAACATCATTAATGCTAGACTGGGGTTTGCTCTGTTTATATACAAATATACAGGGCAAGCCACTTGTATATCAACAGAGAGCAACCCCGCTCCCTTCTAGCACTGATCATGGTACCTGGCTGGGTTATGAAACATCTGCAAGAAGACAACCAGATAACAGATAATCAGTTGGAAAGGACCTTGTAGGTCATCTAGTCCAACCTCTCCCCTCCAAGCAGGAGACCCTATACCATTTCTGACAAATGGCAGTCCAATTTTTTCTTGAAAGTCTCATGTGATGATACTCCCACCACTTCTGAGTGCAACTTCTGTTCCATGGATTGATCGTTCTTACTGTCAGAAAGTTTCTCCTTATTTCCAGGTTGAATCTCTCCTTGATCAGTTCCCATCCGTTAGTCCTTGTCTGGCCTTAGGAGACTTTGGAGGATAGCTTGACCCCTTCCTCTCTGGGGCAGCCCCTCAAATATTAGAAGTCTGCTATCCTGTCTCCCCTGGTCCTTCTCTTCCCTAGACTAGCCAGGCCCAGTTCCTGCAACCATTCATCGTATCTTTAAGCCTCCAGTCCCCTCATCATCCTGGTTGCTCTTCTCTGCACTTTTTCTAGAGTCTTAACATCTTTTTTTATAGTGTGGTGAGTACTAGATGCAGTATTCTAGATGTGGCCTTACTAAGGCTTTATAGAGTGGTATTAGTACCTCCCTAGATCTTGATTGTGTTCCTTTGTTAATGCAACTTAGGATTGCATTGGCTTTTCTGGCGGCTGCTGCACACTGCTGGCTCCTATTTAGCTGGTTCTTCACTAAGACTCCAAGATCCCTCTCCCAGTTCCTGCTTTTGAGTCTGGTTTCACCCAGTCTATATGTGTATATATAGACTGGATGTGTGTATAAGCTTAGATAAGCACCAAGGACCCCATATTTTCATTCTTTTCACCACAGGAGCATGGAGTTAAGCTCCCGGAGTCCGTAAAAGCTCACTGCTTTTATCAATGTGACAAAAGAACAGTGTGCCATCGCACCACAAGCTCTGACGCTTCCATAAATTACGATACATGTGTACAAAAGGGATGATGCTGCAACTCTTCTTTTATTATTTTGTTCCTGCTTATTTCTCATGGATGCTGCAGCCCTAACCTCTAAGAGTTAACCAAAAAAACCCGCCCTCCCGTTTTCTCTTCTCCTGAATTATTAAAGGCAATTCTGAGTGAAAAATCAGCACAATTTCCACCTGACGGATCTATCGATCAATAGATCTTGTAATTGAAACGAATGCAAACTTGTAGCCCAGTGTTCCTAATTTAAAGTCACGGGAGCACAATTCTCCGACTTCTAGCAAGAAGGACCAATTGGGATGGAACGCCTGGATGACCTTGGGTTACTGAGGGGAAGAGATGCTGCCTAGGAAACTATCAGATAAGAGAACCAGGAGCCTCCATTGGCTTAATGGTCAGGGGGAAGAAATGTAGGACGGACAGTCCTAGTGGATCAAGCAGTTAAAAGTGGTGGCAGGAAGTTCGTGAAGGTAGACCTCGAGTTACGACCACAATTGAGCCCAAAATTTCTGTTGCGAAGCACTGACAGTTGTCAAGTGAATTTTGCCCTATTTTACAACCTGTAGCTTCTTTTTTAAGCGTGCCAAGGCCAACCGCTCTGGCGAGCCAGATGTTTGAAACACCACCTGAGGATGCCTCACATGACATTATACAGATCTCAGATTGGATGGCCAGTCTGAACTGTTGTTGGTGGGAATGTTGCCATCACTTTGTATATGTGATTTTTGCGCCTAGTGCTCCAGATCTTGAATTCTTTTGATGCTACCACTTTGATTTCAAGAAAAAGTCCTTTTCTCTATAACAATGGAGTCTAAGGTGTTTTTTTTTCTTGGATTTTGTTCTGACCCAAACCTGGCTTCACGAGAGTAAACACAAGACAAAGGTACTGGCACAACCTTTTACAGTTTCATTTACGAATCCTGTTTCTACACAGATAAAAGGTTCCGACAAGAAAGAGTCTTGCCAAGTTTTTGCAAGTCTGCCAAGAACAACAGATAAAGTTCCTAAACAATAAATCAAAGAGTCTCCAAATATCCAACTCGGATATTCCTAACGTCCATCAGGCTCGAGTATCAAACTTCTTTGCCTTTTGCAAAAAACTCCGGTTTCTCATCTGGCTTTTATCTCTTAAGGGAGGGGCCATTAAATTGCAGCCTTACTCCCGAGTCACCTCTGCTGCTGCAGCTGTTCTTTCCTTCAAGCAGCCCTGCGTGCACACACACTGGACACAGGCTCCTCGGGGGCCTCTTCATCACTGCTGCCAGACTCCACAATCTCCACTCCCTGATGGTCCTGGCCCCATCCCTGCATCCCACGCAGGCCCCTCATCTGAGTCCTCGCTCTCTGAGACCTCAGACGTCTGCACCTGCTGCCAGCAAACCTCAACAGACTTTGGACGGAGCCTCACCTGACAGCAGAGGCGAGTGGGAGGACCAATCCTGCGCTTTTCTCTTCTTTCTCCTCTCAGCTGATCCACGGAGGTTTTTCTTTTACTACCGGTTCAATTGAACCGGTGCGAACCGGTAGCATACCACTGGTTTGACATCCGTGGCATGGAGAAAAATCTCTAAAAGACTTTGGTCCTGAATTCACCTTCTGATAAGCCACAGACTGTTATCCAACAGTGTGCAAAGATGGTTGGATCTCTGCTTTTAGGCACTGTATACAGTAAACCATCATCCTGACTCGGCAAGGTTATTCTTGTCTCCTTTTCACAACAGTGGCTACAATTTTTAGGGGTTTTCTTTTTCTCTGCTCCTGTTCAAAGGCCGATATTATTGCAGTAGCAGTCTATTATGTTTCCTCCTCCCCAGCTGGTAAATAGCACACCCTCCCTCTCTCCCACCCCATTCGAGGAAATAATAACCACAGATTCTTCAACTCAAGGGCTGCAACCCAACATATATTTCAAAGCAGCTGGCTGCGTTTTCAAAAGCCCCCTGAAAAGGAAAATTGTATGCCCAAAGCAAAGTGCTCCGATCCCCAATCACGTGATCCGATCATCCTCCTTTTGTTTTTGAGTCAGCTCTGTGCTGACCATACAAATATCTTCGTTTTATTGCTGAGATGAAGTTTTGAAGATGAGACGAATAGGACTTTGCACAGTCTGGGCTCTTTGAGAATACTGGATAAGTTTGGGTTTCAATTAGAGGAGGAAATCAAATCCTCGGATCTAGAATAAAGAACTCCATTTTCAAACCCAGGCTGAATCATTGTTTAATGTCGTAGCTCTGATGAAATTCACATCACTTCCAATGCTCGTAAATCTTTTGATTAGGGTTGTGATTCTGGAATCTGGATATCATTAGGACTGTGTGGTTTTCCCAACTCGGATTCCAAAAATAAGCCTCAGTGTAGGAAGAAGCATCTATACCAGTAGTGGCTAACGTTTTTGGGCTCCTGTGTCAAAAATAGTCATGCTCGGTGCCAGCACCCAGAAGGCAATGCACACCCCCCATGCCCCCTGCGCACATGCGCGCAATCCCCACCAACCACCCTCGCCACCCCCTTACCTAAACTGCACCTCACAGCTGACTTTTGGCCAGTTTGAGGCCTTTTTCAGCCTCCCAGAGGCTTCAGGAAGGCTTCTGCAAGCTTCTGCAGGTTTTCAGGCCAAAAACTAGGCCTGTTTCATCACTTCTGGTATTTCCGGAAAAACAGGAAGTGACAAAACAGGCCTAGTTTTGAGCCTGAAAAGCCTGTAGAAGCCTTCGTGAAGCCTCTGGGAGTCAGAAAAAGACCTCAAACTGGCTGAAAATCAGCTGTGAGGTGTGTGCATGCACAGTGATATAAGCTTGCCTGCAGCTCCCATGCCAGCACAAATGGCTCTGTATGCTACCTGTGGCACATGTGCCATAGGTTCTCCATTATGGATCTATACAGAACTTGTCTGCAATTCCTTAAAGCAGCTGGATCTCTCCCCAGAATTCTGCAGCTGTCCTGGGAAAAGATGCAGCTGCTTTAAATAATTGTAGATAGGGACTAGTCTTATGCACATCATTATGTCCCAAAGCAGATGTCTCCAAACTTGGCAACTTAAAAGCTTGTATACATCAACTCCCAGAATTCCCCAGCCAGCTAGAGAATTATGGAAGTTGAAGTCCACAAGCCTTAAAGTTGCCAAGTTTGGAGACTCCTGTCCCAGAGCACTTTTTTTTCTGAAACCCCAATAAGTTGCACAACCTGATCAGGTATTTTGAAACTTGGAAGATGGTGGTTCAATGGTTTTTGATCTTTTAAATGAATTGGAGTTACAGGTAGTCCTAGACTTACAGCCATTCATTTAGTGACAGTTCAATGGCACTAAAAATGGGACTTACAACTGGCCCTTCTACCTACAATCATTGAAGCATCCACACAGTGACATGTTTAAAATTGGCAATCGACATCCCAAAGGGTCTTTTCCAAGAGGCAACTGGACTTTCTTGTTTTTCTTTGAAGATGTTTCGCTTCTCAGCCAAGAAGCTTTTTCAGCTCTGACTGGATGGTGGGAAAGGATTGAGAGTCCTTGCAGACAGCTGATCATTTGCATCCTTTTAGAGAGACATTGAGGCTACTTGGAGGTTTATCTGTGTCCTCAGGGTCACCTAAGTAGTGCAAATAGGTGTGGAGCATTTTTGGAATGGTTGAAAGGACTGTGCAATTCCAAGAAGGCTTCACACCCATTGCACCACTCAGGTGACCCTGAGGACACAGATAAACCTCCAAGTGGCCTCAACGACTCTTTGAAAAGGATGCAAATGACCAGCTGTCTGGAAGGAATATAAATCCTTCCATTCTCCACCATCCAATCAGAGCTGAAGAAGCTTCTTGGAGAAGCAAAACGTCTTCAAAGAAAACCCAGAAAGTACAGTTGCCTCTTGAAAAAAAAAAAGCACCTTTGGGACAACCACAATTTGGATGACTAAGAATCTGCATAGATATTTGGCAACTGACATGTACTTATGATGGTTACAACATTCCAGGGTCACCTGATTGCCACTTGCAACCTTCCCAGCTGGCTTCCAACAAGAAAAATCAAAGGTGGAAGCCAGATTCACTTAACAACCATGTGACTCATGAAACAACTGCAGCAAAAAGGGTCATAAAATCAGGCACAAAACATTTAACAACTGCCTTGCTCAGTGACAGAAACTCTGATCCCAATTGTAGTCATATGTCGAGGACTATCTGAATGTAATTTATTTCTATACAACTGTTGATCAAAGTTATTTAACCAATGCTCATTTAAATGTCCACTCCTGTTGCAAACAATCTGAGCCACGGAATTCATGCACAACATTTAACACTGCCCAAATATCCAGAATTCTGGGAATATTTCAGATTGTTTGTCCGTGAGATTGCTGGGAAAAAAATGAATTAACTTTGTAGCTCCATCTCAGCCCTAGAAGAGCATATATCTTTCAAAACAGCCTTCACAAATTCTATTTCTTTCTGACAAAATAAACTCTACCAAGTCTTCTTCTAGCTTTTGTTATTATGTTTTTTTGTTGCACAGTTAGCCAGATGTTTAGTCCGGATTTGACAATTTTCTGTCCACCTATCAAGTCTTTTCCAGGGACTTGAGTTAGGCAGTTGCTGTTATTTAATCATATTAAAGGGATCATCACAGGAGGCAAACTGTCCCAAGTAAAATTTGGTTGTTATTATTGTTACTATTATTATTATTTAGGCTCCAAATCAAGAGGAGATCTCAGAAACATCCTTCTGTCCTCCTACCTCAGGGAGTTTGACTTGTCCTTCCAGGAAATGACAATTGCGAGGTTCGTGGGTGCAAACATGACGATATTTACACCAATAGCATCGGTAGGGGCTTTCCACACACGAGAGGCACCTGAAAAGATTAGAAGAGAAAAGAAACATCAAAAAAGCACACCAGTCGCGGGATTCAAATTTTTTTTACGGTTGGTTCTGTGGGTGTGGCGTGGTGGGCGTGGCAGGGGAAGGATACTGTAAAATCCCCATTCCCTTCCCATCCCACTAACCTGCTTTCCAGCTCCGTTCTCCTGGGCAGGGCAACCAAAGAAGACCCAGCCAATCAGCTGGGACTCGGGAGGCAGAGAATAGTTGGGAGCGGGGCCAGTCAGAGGTGGGATTGGCCGGTTCTCTGAACTCCTCAAAATTTCCACTACCGGTTCTCCAGAACAGGTCAGAATCGGCTGAACTACCACCTCTGAAGCACACATGCCAATTCTCGGGAGGTGGGGACGGGGGTGAAATAAATCAAAGCACTGATCATAGCCAGAGAGGCACCGTCAGAAAAGGAGGACCCAGGAGAGAAGCGTGAACTCACGAAGTGTGGACACTGCAG
Organism: Laticauda laticaudata; assembly: GCA_004320025.1. Taxonomy (NCBI): domain Eukaryota; kingdom Metazoa; phylum Chordata; class Lepidosauria; order Squamata; family Elapidae; genus Laticauda; species Laticauda laticaudata. The sequence goes on from BHFT01021030.1 coordinate 8,529, forward strand.
TTGTAGAAGACAAAGCTGGTGCTGGCAAAAGTCATGCCGGTTTCTTTGGATTTGAGCTGGAGTTGGACAACGTGGTGGTCTCCTACAAGGAAGGAAAACAACAGGGTTACCTTGTTATTCATCTGAATACAGAGATGGAGTGAATTCCGTTCTTCTAGCAACTCTACCTGTGTCCTGGTCCACCTGCACATGGCTATTCTCCAGGGCAGGGAACTCGGCAACTTTAAGACTATGCCAGCTGAGGAATTAGCACAAAGATAGATTGGGTGAAACCAGGCTTAATGGCAGTAACTGTGAGGGGGATCTTGGAGTCTTAGTGGACAACCAGCTGAATAGGAGCCAGCAGTGTGCAGCAGCAGCAGCCAAAAAAGCGAATGCAATCCTAAATTACATTAACAGAGGGATACAATTGAGATCAAGGGAGGTACTAATACCACTCTATAAAGCCTTAGTAAGGCCACACCTAGAGTACTGCTTCCAGTTTTGGTCACCCTACTATAAAAAAAGATGTTGAGACTCTAGAAAAAGTGCAGAGAAGAGCAACCAGGATGATGAGGGGACTGGAGGCTAAAACATACAATGAATGGTTGCAGGAACTGGGCCTGGCTAGTCTAGGGAAGAGAAGGACCAGGGGAGACAGGAGAGCAGCCTTTCAATATTTGAGGGGCTGCCCAAGAGAGGAGGAAGGGGGTCGAGTTGTTTTCCAAAGCACCTTTGAAGGCCAGAGAAGGAATAATGGATGGAAACTGAACAAGGAGAGATTCAACCTGAAAATAAGGAGAAACTTTCTGACAGTGAGAACAAGCAACCAATGGAACATAAGTTGCCTTTGGAAGTGGTGGAAGCGCCATCACTTAAGACTTTCAAGAAGAGACTGGACTGCCATTTGTCAGAAATGGTGTAGGGTCTCCTGTTTGGGTGGGGGTTGGACTAGATGACCTCCAAGCTCCCTTCCAACTCTGTTAATCTGAATTCTGGGAGTTGAAGTCCACAAGTCTTAAAGTTGCCATGTTTGGAGACTCCTGCCCTAAGGGAAATGTTCTTTCAAAGAATGGGGTAAAATTGCCAATGGAGTTGTGTTTTTCTACCTGGCGGCTTGGACTTGCCACTAATATTTTAAAGAGCTGGCTCTAGATTTGAACTTTTAAACCAGCTTTCAACCGAGATAACCAGACTTAAATCATTCCAGAGTGTGTTGGTGCTAGTCCTAAATTAAATTTGGCGTACTCATTTGTTTAGTGGCTGTTCCAAGTTACAGCGGCTGTCAGCATTCCAGCAAACCTCCATTCCAATTAGTAACTCCGAGACAAACATATTTCAAAAGTACCTTTATTAGAATAGCACCTGGCACATCTGTGGAATCCTGAATCTAAAAGTTTTTTCAGGCTTTCCACAATTTCCCAAACTACAATTCCTCATGCCCTTGTTGGAGTCTGACTCTGAGGGGAGATTGAGGAGCTGACAGGGAGTGGGCCTGTGGCTGTGGTAGCTGTGAAAGAAACAGAGGGAGAGCACAGTCCGGCTGGGCATTCAGAGGAAGACCCAGGGCTATCCCCTCTTCATCCTAGGACACGCAGGGAGGAACAAAGAAGGGAGCAACATGTGTTACAGTGGAGGAAAAGGCCCTGATCCCTTTCATTAGTTGCAGCTGGGAGAACAGGATATAAGTGGGGCATTTTAAATAGCTCTTTGCTGGAAACAAAGCATGCTTTATCTTGGTCGAGGCCTATCTGGGTTTTGGCGTCTTCCCAACTGTGGTTGCTGCATTGCCTTGTGGAAGTCTGCAATTTATCATCCTGGCCTGCAATGTTAGTGACTCCAGTGTGGTTTGTGTTGGGTTTTTTTTACTTCTAATTATTTTTAGTTTTGGTTCGGACTGCATTTACTCCCTTCGTAGATTGTTTTTGGAAGAGTTTGATGTCAAGTCGAGAATAATTGGACATTAAAGCCCAAGTTGGAGGCATTAAAGGGAATTTATTCTACTTTTGTGACTGTGATATTTTTGTGTCACGCCCCGGGTCATCACATCCATCTCCCCTTGGTCATCATCACATCACCTGGCCCAATCATGATCCATCCAAAAGTACGATCCTTATTTCATCCTGCGCCATACTCAATGAACTTGGACTAACAGAAGAATTTTATTTTGTCTACTTAGAGCTACTTAATTGAAATCGTCCCCTTCCACTCTCCCAGGCTATGTGGCAGCATGGAATATGGTTTCTAAAGCTGACAGGCATCCCCCCTTGAGAAATTCACCTCCTAAAAGAGACAATAAGCAATAAACAAAACACAACCACAACTTTTGAGATATGTTTATCTCAAAGTTACTGATTGGAATGGAGGTTTGCTGGAATGCTGACATTATCCTGAATCTCCTCCCTCCCACTTTCTCAGACTATGTGGCAGTGTGGAATATGGCTTCCAAAGCTGACAGCGGCACAGAAAGAAGTGACACATGGCCATTTTTCACACTTACTGGCCATAGCAGCATCCCCGTGGTCACGTGATCAAAATTCAGATGCTGGGCCACTGGCTCCTTTCATGATGGTTTGCAGCAGCCCCAGAGGTCATGTAATTCCCCTTTTGTGACCTTCTCACAAGCAAAGTCAACGGGGAAGCCAGTTTTACTTAACAATCATGTTACTAATTTAACAACTGCAGTGGTTGATTTAACAAATATGTTTAAAAAAAGTCATCAAATGGGGCAAAATTCAACTCAAAAAATTTCTCACTTAATCACATCAATTTTGGGCTCAGTGGGGGTCCTGAATTGAGGCCTACTTGCATTTCATTTCAAGATGATGTTTCCCCCATTTCGCTCCCCTCACCTGCACCCCACACGGCCCAATGTTCTCAGCTATGACAACCCCTTCCCTACCCTTCATTCACAGTGACAGGTCCTTTCTATTTCCTTTAATCCTGGCCTGTCTTCTTTCAGTGACAACCTGAATGCTGGCTTGCGCTTTCATCTGACAGCTGTATCTCAGGGACCTATTAAGACTTGAGAACAAAGGTATGCGCGTGTTTAATGCAAAATCTTTTGACCCCAGTTTGGCTTATCCACCTCATTTTCTCCCCCCCCCAAAAGAGTCATTAATCAATCAATGGCAAAGAGGACTTGGCAAGAGCTCATCACGGTGTCTGCATGCGCAAAGATGTGCTCGCACACTCCTGAATATATTTGGGGACGAGGGCGCAGTCTTCCGCTGCCCGTCTGCTGCCTAGGGATAGCTCCACTAACACATTGGATTTAATTGCAAGCCACTTCCTGCTGGAGGGTTTTAAAGTTGAATAGATCATGAGAAGCTCCCATGCAGAGGGGGTATTCAGCTGGTTTGGACCAGTTCTAGAGAATCGGTAGCAGAGATTTTGAGTAGTTTGGAGAACCGGCAAATGCCACCTCTAACTGCCCCCCCACATCTCTTCTCTGCTTCCCGAGTCCCAGCTGATTGGCTGGGTCTCCTTTGGTTGCCCTGCACAGGAGAACAGAGCTGGAAAGCAGGTTATTGGGGTGGGGAGCAGTGGTGGGATTCAGTCAGTTTGCACCAGTTCAGGAGAACCAGTTGTTAACTTTCTGAGCAGTTTGATGAACTGGTTGTTGGAAGAAATCATTAGGGCAGAGAAACAGTTGTTAAATTATTTGAATCCCACCACTAGTGGGGAGGGAATGGGGATTTTGCAATAACCTTCGCCCAGGAGTGGAGAGGGAATGTGATTTTGCAGTATCATTCCCCTGCCACACCCACCAAGCCACGCCACACACATCAAGCCACACCCACAGAAAGGGTAGTAAAAAAAATTTGAACCCCACCACTGTTTTCTGTGTTAGGGAAGGCATGAACAAAAGGCAGTCTATAAATGTAGATTCCCTTTGCCTGCAGAAAAAGCCCACTGGAGGCTTTTAAGAAGAGATTGGACTGCCATTGGTCAGAGCTGGTGTAAGGTTTCCTGCTTTGGGGTTGGGTGGGTTGGATTAGATGACTTCCAAGGTCCCTTCCAATGGGGGTATTGCAGTATCCTTCTCCTGGACTGAGGAGCGAATGGAGGTTTTGCAGTATCCTTCCCTCAGGAGCCCAAGAGCTCTGCCAGCAAAAACGCCAGATCCGGGCCCCAGGCCTTGAATCTGACACCCGTGATCTACAAGTATTGTAAATCATCGCTTTAGCCTGGCAAGATTCTGTCTGTAGGCAAACAACAATAAAAGAACTACTCAGAAGTCACTCCACTTATTCTTGGTTCTTGCGGCCTGACACAGAGAGGATGTTTGGGATCCTAACAGTATTGATCCTTACCATTTTCCGTGATGATCTTCGGGACCTCTTTGGCTGCTGGTGACAGGCACGTGATCTTGTTCCCCGACACTACTCCATCCATTTCTGCCAGGTCTCCAAAGGAGCAATTGACTCCATTGGATAGCTCAGGCACGTTGTAGGTCTCCAACACCAGCTGCAGGAGAAAAAGAGGAGAGGAGAGGAGAGGAAAGAGGTTGATGAGAAAACGTGGAAAGGACAGGAGCTACAAAAGGAAAGATGGAAGGAAGGTCCTGCTGTTGCCATTCCCCATCAAAAAGCAGGAAGCTGATTGACAGTGAGACACAGGCCGCTCGTTTGAAGACAACAAAGTCCACATTTTGGACAGAAAAGACCGCCGGTTTGAAAGAGGGGACCAAAAGTGAACAGCTTTCCCTCAACAGAGAGGGTTGGATATGACCTCATCTATCTCGAGTCTACAACACAGTCCTTTCTGCAGCTCCAAGAAGGCTCCACACCCATTTGCACTATTCAGGTAACCCTGAAGGCACAGACAAACCTCCAAGCAGCCTCAATGACTCTCTAAAAAGAATGCAAATGACCAGCTATCTGCAAGGAGGATCATCCCTTCCATTCCCTCACCATCCAAGTCAGAGAGGAACAAGCTTCTTGGATGAGAAGCGAAATGTCTTCAAAGAAAAACCAGAAAGTCCAGTTGTCTCTTGGAAAAGCACCTTTGACACAACCATGACTTGGAGGACTGAGAATCTCCATAGACAATGAGACCATTGAAAGAGTAGAAGAATTCATCTTCCTGGGCTTTAAAATCAGCCATGGTGGTGATTTAATGTCGTGGGTAAATCTAGTCTAATGAAAAGAAGAACCAGGGAGATATGAAAGCGTTGTTCCAATATTTGAGGAGCTCAAAAAGAAGAGGGAATCAAACTATTCTCCAAAGCACCAAAAGGCAAACCAAAAAGCAATGGATGGAAACTAACCAGGAGAGAAGCAACCTAGAACTAAGGAGGAATTTCCTAACGGTGAGAAGAATTAACCAGTGGAATGGCTTGCCTTCAGAAGATGTAGATGTTCCATCACTCACTGAAGGCTTTCAGAAAGAGATTTAAAAAGCCAAAAAGAAATAAAAGAACCAGAAGACCTACTTACTACCAATCAACACCCACATAAACTGGAATTAATACCAGACCAACAATCTGTCAGAGTATATTCATGAACTGGAATAGAGCATGGTAACAAGGTCAGCCAATGTATGGGCATAGCCACTAAGTCAGCCAATGAGGACTGTTTTGGAAACTGAAACTAGAAGTAGCTTAGGCTGGAAACTGAAACTAGAAGTGGCCTAGGCTGGAAACTGAAACTAGAAGTAGCCTAGGCTGGAAACTGAAACTAGAAGTAGCTTAGGTGTGGCTCTGTATTAAACTGCAGCTATGTTGAGCTACGAGTCTGTCTATGAAAAATGAAACTGCATCTCTCCTCTGCTGTATATAATGCTTGCCTGCTGAACTAAAGTGAAACTGATGTCTGTTTCTGAGCTGCTGAAGTTGCTGCTGAAGCTCTGAACTTGTAACATGTCTACTTCTGTCTGAGTTTGCTCCATGTTGGACAAATCTACAACTGGTTTGTAAAATCTATATTTATAAAGGCGTTAAATGAAGCATCAGCCATCTGTTTTTCTGGCACTGAATTAATGCTGCAAAATCAATCAAGCCATAGATAATGCCTACCCAAGGAACCACCAACTCAGACAAACAATCAAATGGTGAACAACAGGTTCATCAAGGAGCACCAAGATTGCTCCCACCAAAACTGGCAGGTAAGCCACTAGTATATAAACAGAGAGCAAACTCCACATAAACATCAAGATTAATACTAGATGATCAGAAAATAAACAATTCCCCAATCAAGGGACTATTAACTCAGGCAAATAAGCTAACAGTAAATAACAGCCTAACCAAGGAACCAACAAGAATACTAACACTACGGTTATCATTGTCATTAATATACTGCTCAAAAAAATAAAGGGAACACTTAAACAACACAATGTAACTCCAAGTCAATCACACTTCTGTGAAATCAACTGTCCACTTAGGTAGCAAACACTGATTGACAATCAATTTCACATGCTGTTGTGCAAATGGAATAGACAACAGGTGGAAGCAGAGGCAGTTAGCAAGACACCCCTCAATAAAGGAGTGGTTCTGCAGGTGGTGACCACAGACCACTTCTCAGTTCCTATGCTTTCTGGCTGATGGTTTGGTCACTTTTGAGTGCTGGCGGTGCTTTCACTCTGTGTGGTAGCATGAGACGACGGAGTCTACAACCCACACAAGTGGCTCAGGTGGTGCAGGTCATCCAGGATGGCACATTAATGCGACCTGTGGCAAGAAGGTTTGCTGTGTCTGTCAGCATTAGTGTCCAGAGCATGGAGGCGCTACCAGGAGACAGGCCAGTACATCAGGAGACATGGAGGAGGCTGGAGGAGGGCAACAACGCAGCATCAGGACTGTACCTCTGCGCTTTGTGCAAGGAGGGACAGGAGGAGCACTGCCGAGAGTGTGTGCATGTGGCTGCTCAAATTGTCAGAAACAGACTCCATGAGGGTGGTATGAGGGCTCTGACGTGCACAGGTGGGGTTGTGCTTATAGCCACACCATGCAGGACATTTGGCATTTTCCAGAGAACATCAAGATTGGCAATTTTGAACATCAAAATTCGCCACTGGAGCCCTGTGCTCTTCACAGATGAAGCAGGTTCACATCTGAGCACATGTGACCGACATGACGGGGTTTGGAGATGCCGTGGAGAACGTTTGCTGTGCCTGCAACATCCTCCAGCATGACCGGTTTGGTAGTGGATCAGTAATGATGTGGGGTGGCATTTCTTTAGGGGTTGCACAGCCCTCCATGTGCTTGCCAGAGGTAGCCTGACTGCCATTAGGTACCGAGATGAGATCCTCAGGCCCCTTGTGAGACCATATGCTGGTGCGGCTGGCCCTGGGTTCCTCCTAATGCATGACAATGCTAGACCTCATGTGGCTGGAATGTGTCAGCAGTTCCTGCAAGATGAAGGCATTGATGCTATGGACTGACCGCCCATTTCCCAGACCTGAATCCAAGAGAGCACATCTGGGACATCATGGACACGCTCCATCCACCAACGCCACGTTGCACCACAGACTGTCCAGGAGTTGGGGGATGCTTTAGTCCAGGTGTGGGAGGAGATCCCTCAGGAGACCATCCACCACCTCATCAGGAGCATGCCCAGGTGTTGTAGGGAGGTCATACAGGCACGTTGAGGCTACACACACTACTGAGCCTCATTTTGACTTTTTTAAGGACATTACATCAAAGTTGGATTAGCCTGTAGTGTTTTTTTTCCAACTTAAATTTTGAGTTTAACACCAAATCCAGACCTCCATGGGTTGCTAAATTTGATTTCTATTGATAATTTTTGTGTGATTTTGTTGTCAGCACATTCAAGTATGTAATGAACAAAGTACTTAATAAGAATATTTCAATCGTTCAGACCTAGGATGTCATATTTTTGTGTTCCCTTTATTCTTTTGAGCAGTGTATGTGAAAGGAGAGCAAATGAGAGTAAACTCTCCTCACTTCTGAAACTGATGATGTTACCTAGCTGGGTAATGAAATGTCTACAAGAAAACCATCAAGCTCAAAGCCCACCAAGGACCCTACAGTCTTCATCTTCTTCTCTTTCCTTCATCTCTTCTCTTCTCCTTCCTTCCTTTCCTTCCTTCCTACCTTTTTAAATTCCTTTCTTCCTTTCTTCCTTTCTTCTTTTCTTCCTTTCTCCTTTTTCTTCACTTTCCTTTCCTTCCTTCCTTCATCTTCCTCCCTTCCCTCCTTCCTTTCCTTCTCCTCCCACTCCTCTTCTCTTCCCTTCTCCTTCCTTTCTTTTTTCCTTCCTTCCTTTTTTAATTCCTTTTTTCCTCCTTTCTTTTCTTCCTTCCTTCTTTCCTTCATCCTCTTTCCTTCACCTTTCTCCCTTCCCTCATTCCTTTCCTTCCCCTCCTCCTCTTCTTCTCTTCCATTCTCTTTCCTTCCTTCCCCCTCCCTTTCTCCCTCCCTTCCTTTCTCCTCCTCTTTCTGTTTTTTTTCCTTCCTCCTTGCCTCTCTCCCTCCCTTCCCCCTCCTCAAACCCCACTCTTTTCTATTACTGAAGACCGATATTATCTTGGTCACAAGGCCAGAGAGCCCTGAGTGAGGGCCCTGGGTGTGGTGGAATCTGAGAATTCAAAAGCCCATAATCCTCACCGTCATGCTGTACTGGGAGACGGAGATGTTGTTGGGGTGCACGGTGAGTTGGACACATTGCTTCATCTCCGAGGCAAACCTCCGGGGCTCGCTGGATCGTTCGCACTGCTCCTTCCTGGTGCACCTGGAAAGTGAGGGGAGATGGACACAGAAGCCAAAGACATCAGAGGTCACCCCAAAATTTGCACCAAGTACAGCAGTCCTCGACTTATGACTGGGTTGGTTCATGGCAGACCTTCCAGACCTATTGCCAAATGTCTCATGCAGCAGCAGAAATTTTAGGCTCCGTTGTGGTTGTAAATCGAGGACTAGCTGCACTGCTTTTGTCTGTAGTCTATGCTAGGCTGTTCTGACCCAGCTCCCCAAACACAATAAACCCTCTGTATTTAAATCAGTGATTCCCTTTATTAGCAGCCCCAGCAAGAAGTTTCTTTCTCACCAAGGGCTAACAAGTCCATCAGTCCAGGAGATGAATAGTTGTTTGACACACTTATTCATCTCCTCCCCCTGCCTTTTATCCCCAGAGCTCAGGTGGGGCTTTACTACCAGCGGTGGTGACCTTCTACTGCTGTACCATAGAGAGCATTTTAACTTACTTCACCTCTGTATGGTTTGCCAATTGCACAGTGGCAGATAGGAAAGCACTCCAGACGGTTAATGTCATTGCCCAGAAGATCATGGGTTGCCCTCTCCCCCCTCTGGAAGAGCTTTATAGCTCCTGCTGGCCTTAAGAAAGTTCAGAAGATTCTCAAAGATCCATCTCATCCTGGGCTCCCTTTTTTGAACTATTACCATCTGGCAGACAGTACAGGAGAATAATAAAAACAAGGACAAAAAGGCTGAAAAACAGCTTTTATCCCAGGGCAGTAGCTCNTGAATTCTGCTGTATAGTGCAGTGTTGGTGTGGTGTCGGGGGTTTCCGGTTCAATGTGTGAAGGGTGAAGGATGTGCATTTGTGTTTATTTTCATGGTCATGACGTGCACTGAAGATGGTGTTTGATCCCGTTGTACGAGGTGCAATAACAATAAAGTAAACTAAACAGAGCTAGGGTGGAGCTTTACTAGCAGCAGTGGCTCTTCCGACCCAAGGACCGGCCCATAGATTTCCACTGCTCTCCTTTCCTCTGCCTTCTGCACATCCGTGCATCAGGCACTAGACCCAGCTGTTCCTTCTCTTCCTCATCGGTCACCTCCAGACCTGTACTGCTTGTGTTTGTTGTCTGTGCTTGGCTGTTCTGACCCAGCTCCCCAAACACAACAAACCCCCTGTAGTTAAACAAATGTTCCTTTTATTAGGAGTGCCAGCAGCCCCGGCAAAAAGCCTCTCTCACACACAGCAGGCTAACAAGTCTGTCTGGCATGGAGATGAATAGTTGTCTGCCACACCTATTCATGTCCACCTCATGCCTTTTATCCCCAGAGGTCAGGTGGGGCTTCACTAGCAGCAGTGGCTCTTCCATCCTGAGGACCGGCCCATAGATTTCCACTGCTCTCCTCTCGTTTGCCTTTTGCGCAGCTGCACGTCAGGCACTGGACACAGCTGTTCCTCCTCTTCCTCATTAGCCACCTCCAACATAAACCCCAATTATTATTGTTAATTACATTAATACAAAGCCCAGCCCTTAATGAACTATAGTACAACGTAAAATCATGGTCTGGTACATATAACTTGCCAAGACGGGGCATTTCCACAAAGTTCAAAAAGGTCATGGAATAAAGTTTTGTGGCCTCCAGCTTGACTTTTTTGACTTGATGAGCCCCTCCTCCCTCCCCCCCCAAAAAACCCCAAAGATGCATTCTGAAATTATGCTCAACCCATAATTATCCACTCCTTGTTTCAGAGACCCAAAACACCAAATCCTTGCCCAGATCGGAGAAGGATAAATGACATCTTTCAGCTCGTAATCACCCACCTAATAGAATGCATGACTAATATCAAAAAAATAAAAGTCCAGGCCACCGTGAGCTAATTATCCACCATTAAAGGCTAGGTCACACTGGCTGATGGATGCAAAACGTATGCAAAAAGGACAGAGCGGATGAGCAAAATTTCGGGGGTGGCTCCATCCATTGTTATCCGCTCTCAAAACTTGCAAAAATTTGCATAAACAGTACGGAAAACAACAGAAAGGAACGGACAGGGGTAGTACGTAGTGAGGATGGTAAGCAGATGTTCATAGGAAGCCTAGCAGATGGAAGCGGATGTCACATCCGAAGGGCTTCCGGGGGAGAATAGCGAAGCGGACGCGTAGCAGAAGGAGCGAATGCATAGCGGATGAAGTGGATGCATCACGGACGCCTATAGGATGCATAGCGGATGCATAGCAGATGCAAAGCGTTCACTGCGCATGCGGGGAGGATGAATTGAATTGTGTCAGCTCTGCGGATATAAAAGGATGCAGCTCTCAAGCAGTCACCTTCAGAGGAAAGACCTGCTGCCAGAGACATCTTGAAAGAACACCATGGTTCGTCAGTCCCAGGGAAGAAGAGGTAGCCTGTGCCTACTCCTGCAGCCCTGGCAAGAAGGACAGAACCACCAATCCACACCCCTGGCGCTGACTCTGAAGCGCTGGTGCTCTGCTGCTGCGTGCTGCTGGTGCTGCTGGGTGGTTTGCTGCTGGTGGTGCTCTCCTACTGGTGCTGCTGGTGCTTCTCCTGCTGGTGCTGCTGGTGCTTCTCCTGCTGGTGCTGCTGGTTTTCTCCTGCTGCTGGTGCTCCTGGTGTGCTGGTGCTTCTCCTGCTGGTGTTGCTGCTGATGGTGCTTCTCCTGCTGCTGGTGGTGCTACTGCTGGGTGCTGCTGCTACTGCTACTGCTGCTGCTTGTGGTGGACCAGCCCCAAGGCCTCAAAGCCCTGCTGCTGAAGGCCCTGAAGCCCCTGCTAGAGGGGGAAGAGGCAAGGCAAGGAGAAGGGAGAGAGGAAACAGTACTCCGATTTCCGAGGACCATGAAGGAGGAGGTCTGGAATGGCTGAGGGAGAACGAGTACTTGTGGAGAAAGGGCCACAGGACTCTATCGTGACACCAAGAGAAAGCAGGCAGTGTGGAGAGACAAGGCAGAGAGCCTGGGCTACATCTTCAGATGTACTCCTGGGATGGTGAAGCACATGCACACCTGGTATGGCAAGCTGCCACCTCAAGAAATCTGGCCTGGCCGCTGTCAAGCTCACTGACCGGGAGATGTACGTCATGGCCAAGTGCGAGCTTCCTGGAGGGTGATGTCTGCCACCGAGGAGCAGCCCCCTCTGTCAACCCTCTCCCTCAGACAGCCCACAGACAGCCACTTTCTCTTTCAGCCAGGAGACAGCACAGTGTCCAGGCAGGTGTCTTTGAGGCCCCACGGCAGAGACCCCCCAACAGCTGCACTCCCCATGCCAGAGGACATGGAGGATCCCCTGTCTCAAATGGAGCAAGAGAGAAGCAAGCAGCCAGAGACCAACCCACACCCACCCCCAGCTTCCAGCCTCCTAAGAAAGCAGGCAGAGAGGCAGACTGAGAGGGCCAGAGCCACACTGTCCTCTTGGAGATCAGGCACATCAAAACCAGCACAGAATCTTCTCTTTCAGCTGGTCCACAGTGACATACCATCAATTGAAACAGCAAGCCCTTTCATCACCTACTGAGCCAGACCCTTATGGACCTGCCCGAGCCCAGTACCAGGTGACGAAGGAGAAGATAACAGCACTCGCTGCACCACCCTTCAGGCCCAGCTGAACCTGCTCCCAATCCACTCCAGGACCTGCTCCTCCACCCCAGGTGATGTCACAGCCCTTCCACGGGCTTTTCAACAGCCCCATCACCTACCAAGGCTTACGAGTACCAGGACTTTCCCACAGCAAAGGCAGCCTTTCCCAGTCCAGGCCCAGGTACATCACACGTCACAGACACCTCACCTGACCCAGCTGCAAGACAGACAGCCCAACTACACTCCTCTTCTTCCACCCCACAGCCAAGCCCATCAATGGACAATCTGTCATCAGTCTTGGGCCTAACATCCCAGGTCCTTGATGAAGAGCCTCTCAATCTCACAGGACTGAGTCAGCTCTCTGAGAGCTTCCTGCACACTCATCTCTGTTGTCCTCTAGGGCAAGCGCAACCAATGGCGCTCTATGTACCGAAACGCCTGCCCAACCACAACACCTCCACAGTCCTGGGCCGCTCTCGCAGCTGTGAGGACCATGGACATGACTCACCGAGGACCTGAGAATAATGTGCCAGAGACTGAGTTTGTACCTGTTCACTTCTATCTTTGGCTTAAGACACTTTATTTGGTTCATTTTGCTTTTTTAATAAAGTCATACAGTTTACTTAAGACAGTTATTAATAAAGGTTATCTCTTGCTTCACACATTGGGTTCATTTTTTTTTCTACATTAATAAAGGTGTTGGTGTGAAACACTTTGAAAAAATGGTTAAGCCTTTGCTTTGCCCATTAGTGGATAGTGTAAGTGATAGTTGTGGATGGGTAAGATAGTTGTGGGACAGGTAAGGAATAGCTGTGGGATGGGTAAAGATAGTGTGATGGGTAAGGATAGTGTGGGATAGGTAAGGATAGTTGTGGGGATGGAGTAAGGAAGCTGTGGGATTTGAATAAACCTCAGTGAAGCCATAGTGGGACTGTATGGTCCCAAGCCCTCCCAGCCCGCCAACACATATGGCCCTTTTGTTTATCAATAAACAATTTATTCATTGATCAACCACATTTCAAAATAAACAAAGGATTCTCTTTATTAATGCCCTATTCACTGTCGACCACTCAACATACATGGCACAATCTCAACAGATGTTTTTGCCAGAGCTCAAGAGTATCCATTTAACCAATCTACATCCGTCTGCCACTCCACTGCTCCAGCTGGGGAGTTTGCACCATTGTTGTCAGTAGGTTGCGGCCTGTTCTTCCCTTCACATGAAGCTGTTGTTGGGGCCTGGCATCCACAGTGTCCTATCAGGTTTCATCCTTGCCTCCATTCACCAAGGCTCCATGCCCCCATTCCCTGGTCCACAAGCCTGTTCTGCAACACTGGTAGCAGGTGCGCATGCGATTGTGCAGGATACAGCAAGCTTCCACGATGCACTCAACGGTCCTGGGTGATGCTGCAATGGTGGTGAGAGTACCTGGAAACTGTTGGCCAGGAATGCCAAAGGCGTTCTTCACCACTGTCTTACGCCTGGACAGCTTGTAGTTTGAAAGATCCCTTCTTCACGGGTGAGAGTATTCTTGAACTGTGGCTCATGAAGTAGGTTCTGAGGGAGAAGCGTCATCACCCACGATGAAGTAGGGCACATCTTGTGTGTCGTTGGGTAGGGGTCTGTACTGGAAAAATCCATGATGAGGTTTGCGTTCCAGCCCCATCCCTTGAGGTCATGGCGTTGTACTACCTGGCTATCTGAACTGACTA
>BHFT01021031.1:0-47085 GCA_004320025.1 Laticauda laticaudata
TGGCATTACCATCACCAATTGCTTCCAAGCAGGTCCGAGGATCCAAGGCCGGGCATGAAGGATTTGCTCTTAGGGGAAGGAGGCCCAATGGCGTCCACCATCTTCCCTTGCACCCCTGGAAACCTTCAGCCTCCCTCAACCAGCTCAGTGTTTGGGATTTGTATCGGTGGCATTAAACGACACAGAGAGGCTGCCACAGCTTTGAACTTTCCAGCTGGTTTGGGGGCCCTCCCGATTAATCCTAGGATTTAGGCCGGGTGTAAACAGGAAACACTTTCTTTCCATCCCTTTTACTTTTGATTCATCGTGAACATTTGCATTGGGAATCTGCACTGAGGTAATTTTTTTTCTGTATGCCTTCAAACCTCATTTGGGCTTCCCAGCTGCATCTCTTCACCTTTCATCTCTTCAGGAATCTGCCATTTCTGATCTTTTTTCCCTTCCCTGAGAAAAGAGGCTGGTGTTTTTCTGCCTCGTTCCAGTTTCTTTTGACGGGGTGAAGGGAGCTTGGATTGGATTGTCAGGGCTCTTAGAGTGACCCACTGAAGTTTGGGGCTGTGTTGTGTGGACACATTTGAAACTGCTCTTTTTCTCTCTCTCTTCTCTTTATCTATCTATCCATCCATCCATTATCTTGTATCTCTAGCTAACTCTTCGTCTCTGTCCCCCCTCCTGCCCCCCCTTCTCTCTCTATATATATATGTATATGTATATATATATATATATAATATATATATATATATATATATATATATATATATATATATATATATATATATATATTATATAATATATATATATATATATTTGTGCTGTTTCAGCTTCCTTTGGGTATTATCCCACGTCACTGTTAGTTCTTTTTTTTTTATTTTTTTTCTATGTTAAAAGTTGAAGCAACGGTGTTTCAGCAGAATCCCATCGCCCAATCATCAGGCTTCTGTTGAAACATTGTACAACTTTCAACAGAACTACAACGACGTGGATAATACCCAAAGGAAGCTGAACAGCCACACATGTAAGTACCCCGCGAAAGCTTAAAAAAAACAAATATATATATGTGTGTGTATATATATATATATATATATATATATATATATATATAATTATATAATATATATATATATATATATTTCTACCCCCCCTCCTCTAATCTCACAAGTATGTTTCATTACACAATTTAGTGACATCATCCAGTTGCTAGAAGGATTGGGTTTGTAGAGAGGAGGAGACTGAGGACTATGGAGTCCATGGTGTTTCTTGAGGTTGGTTGTTTTCTTAGAGACATTTCATGACCCAACTAGGTAACATCTTCAGTGCTGGAAGGAAGTGGGGTTTGTGGAAAGGAGGATGGGGGAGAGGAGGAGGACTGTGAAATCCTCGGTGCTCCCTGAGCTTGATTGTTTTCCTACAGACATTTCATGACCCAACTAGGTAATATCATCAGTGCTAGAAGAGAATGGGGTTTGTCCTCTGTTTACACACAAGTGTCATTGTTGGTGGGAGTTTTGTGGTTCCTTGATTAAGCTGTTTTATACTGTTGGCTTGTTTAGCAGTGCCTTAATCAGGATACCTTTCATCCATCTGAGAATTGATAGAAGAAATAGGACCTTGCTCTCCAACACTCCCCCTCCCCAGTTTTCTGTCAAGGCCAACCTCGCCTCTATCTGCGTCACCCTGTCTCCTCAGTGGGTCTCTCTTCTCCCTGCAGTCCACCTGTACAAGTGTGGAGCCATGAGGGATAG
Source organism: Laticauda laticaudata (assembly GCA_004320025.1). Lineage (NCBI taxonomy): Eukaryota > Metazoa > Chordata > Lepidosauria > Squamata > Elapidae > Laticauda > Laticauda laticaudata. The sequence continues at coordinate 1,743 of BHFT01021031.1, forward strand.
CTGTGGGTTGTGTCTGAAGGCGGACCCCGACTATGAGTGTGGCTGGTGTGAAGACTTGAACCAGTGTACGCTGAAGCACCATTGCCCCGTCCTGGAGAACCGTTGGCTGAAACTTTTGGGGACCGGCGGCAAGTGCACCAACCCCAAGATTATGGAAGTAAGTGTCTTCCCTTCCTCATGCCAAGACTTTCTCAAGTGTTGGAATCCAGTTTTGGTCGCCACGATGTAAAAAAGATGTTGAAACTCTGGGAGGAGTAGAGAGAAGAGCAACGAAGATGATTAAGGGATTGGAGGCCCAAACATAAAGAACGGTTGCAGGAATTGGGTATGTCTAGTCTAATGAAAAGAAGGACATGGGGTGACATGATAGCAGTGTTGCAATATTTGAGGGGCTGCCCAAAAAAAGAGGGAGTCAAACTATTCTCCAAAACACCTGAGGATAGGCCGAGAAACAGTGGATTGAATCAAATGGAATGGAATGGAATAGAACAGAACAGAACAGAACAGAACAGAACAGAACAGAACAGAACAGAACAGAATAGAATAGAATAGAATAGAATAGAATAAAATAAAATAGAATAGAATAGAACAGAATTCTTCATTGGCCAAGTGTGATTAGACACACAAACAATTTGTCTTGGTGCATAAGCTCTCAGTGTACATAAAGAAAAATAAAATACATTCATCCAAGAATCATAAGATACAACACTTAATGATAGTCATAGGATATATAATAAGCAATCAAATCATACTAGGAAACAGTCAATATAAATTGCAAGGAGACAAGCAACAAAGTTAGGGCCACACAGTCATAAGTGGGAGGAGATGGGTGAAAGGAAGGGAGGATTAATAGTAATACAGTCTTAGTATATAGTTTGACAGTATTGAGGGAATTATTTGTTTAGCACAGTGATGGTGTTCAGGGAAAAACCGTCCTTGTGTCTAGTTGTTCTGGTGTACAGTGCTCTGTAGCGTCGTTTTGAGGGAAGGAGTTGAAACAGTTTATGTCCTGGATGTGAGGGGTCTGTAAATATTTTCACAGCTCTTTTTTTGACTCATGCAGTATGCAGGTCCTCCATGGAAGGCAGGTTGGTAGTAATTGTTTTTTCTGCAGTCCTAATTATCCTCTGGAGTCTGTGTCTGTCCTGTTGGGTTGCAGAACCAAACCAGACAGTGATAGAGGTGCAGATGATAGACTCCATCATTCCTCTGTAGAACTGGATCAGCAGCTCCTTGGGCACTTTGAGCTTTTTGAGTTGGCACAGGAAGAACATTTTTTGTTGTGCTTTTTTGATGACATTTTTGATGTTAGGTGTCCATTTTAGATCTTGTGATATGATAGAACCTAGAAATCTGAAGGTCTCTACTGTTGGTACTATGTTGTCTAGTATTGTAAGAGGTGGTAGTATGGGAGGGTTTCTCTAAAGTCTACCACCATTTCTATGGTTTTGAGTGCGTTCAGTTCCAGATTGTTCTGGTCACACCATGAGGCAAGTTGTACAACCTCCGGTCTATATGCGGATTCGTTGTTGTCTCGAATGATGGATGGAAACTAATCAAGGAGAGAAGCAACTTAGAACTAAGGAGAAATTTCCTAAGAGTGAAAACAATTAACCAGTGGAACAAGTTGCCTTCAGAAGTTGTGGGTGTTCCATCACAGAAGGTTTTTAAGAAGGGAATGGACAGCCATTTGTCTGAAATGGTGCAGGGTTTCCTGCCTAAGCAGGAAGGTTGGACTAGAAGACCTCCAAGGTCCCTTCCAACTCTGTTATTCTATATCTATATCCATATTTGTTGCAGTGGGTCACTTGGTAGCAAGCAGGGGCCAGCCAGCCACTTCTGCAGAATGAAAGTCGATCACAGGTCATCCTCGAAATATGACCACAAAAACTGAGCCCAAATTTTCCATTGCAAAACCAGGCTACATGAATTTTGCCCCTTTTACATCCTTTCTTGCCACCATTGTTAAGCGAATCACTGTGGCCGTTAAGTTAGGAGCAACAGTTGTTAAGTGAATCCATCTCCCCCATGAACTTTGTTGGTCAAATGGTCACAAAAGAGGATCCCATGATATGAACTGGTTGCCGAGGGTTTGAATTTTGATCCCATGACTGTGGGGATGTTACAACGGTCATAGATCACTTTTTTCTTGCTGTTGTAACTTCGAAACTGCTAAATGTACCATTGTAAGTCCATTGTAGGGTTTTTTTGTGGCAAAACTGTCACATTACTATGAAAATTTATTTAATTTTTATTTGATTCTACATTCATTCACTTGATTCTTTTTTTTTATTAGTTTGAGTGCTTTACATGATGTTTTATTCTGTAAGGCACCTTGAGTCACCATGGGCGAATAGGCGGCAGTATAAATTCCATAAATAATAAGAAAAATGCTCATAAGTCCTCTTTTTCAGTGCCGTGGTTACTTTGAACGATTACTAAGTGAGCAGTTGTAAATCAAGTGTCAACTCATAAAAAATTCTTATGCTTGTTTTAGTAGTTGCCATTTAAAAAAAGGTGGGAAGGAAGGAAATCTGGAAGAGCAGTGCAGTGTTTGAAAGCGAAAGTGCATTCCAACTCTTATCTTTAAAAGACTGTAGCTAAACTACCAGAGCTTTTGTTCCCCAATGTATTTATCTGGAGAACATGATTAATGACACCCAGCCCATGAACATGATTAATTGGAGATTCTGGTTTATGAGACACCTGGAGGGAGGGTGGGGGAAACAGGATCACAGGTATCCAGAGTTTTGTAGCATTAATTCAGCACCAGAACAATAAATACAGATATCTGTTGCTTCATTTAACATCTTTATAAACCTTATAAGTAAATTTTACAAACCAATTGTAGATTTCTCCAACATGTAGCAAACTCAGACAGAAATAAACATGTTGCAAGAACTTAAGTAGAGTTCCAGTCTTCAGCAAGCAAGCAAGTTAGTTTCTCTTTTACTTTAGTTCAGCAGGCAAGCAAGAGGAGAGAAGCAGTTTCATTTTCAATAGACAGACTCAGAGCTCATTATAGCTGCAGAGTTGCAGAGCTTAATATAGAGCCATGCCTAGGCTACTTTTAGTTTCAGTTTCCAAACTGTCCTCACTGGCTGATTTAGTTGCTATGCCTATTCATTGGCTGACCTTGTTACCAAGCTCTATTCCAGTTCATGAATAAACTCTGATGACAGGGGACTGTAAATGACGTATGCCAGAGTTGGCTTCATATAGGGCAGTGCCAGGATGTTGCCTCAATTAAATCCTTTGAAGTTTTTGGAAGTTTGGCTCGAGAATCATGATTTAATTTGGAAGATTGCAGGAATCCTGGAATCCTGAGGACTATCTGTATATATCTTTTTTTTTTAAATGCACCCTCAGAAGTTTCTGCTGACTTGGGGGGCACCTCCAGAGAGATTTCATGGCAAGAATAAAACTGGCTGCCCCCTTTTCCATTTTGGATTTTGGGTTTATTTTATTTTATTTTCAACTTCCAGATCTAATTAAGAACCAGTGGCCTCTTCCCCAGAGTCTGATCTAGGCTTAGCTTTTCTTGCGATCAGGCAAGGTGAGCTAAATCTGGCTGCGAGGGAATAACTGACTTGATTAGAATATATCGGAAAAGGTTTCTGTTAAGGGAACTCATCTCAAACTAAACAGCCAGAAATATGACGAGGTTGCTGAAAAAGAAAGAAAGAGAGAGAGAGGGAAAAGTAATCTTAGGTTGCATCAGCAAAAACGTCCCAAAACTATGGAGAGCCGCAATGCCAGTGTAGTTTTTGGAAGGGATTCTATCCGGTTCACAGGGAGTCCTTGACATATGACCAGAGTTGTACCTGAATTTCTGTGTCTAAGCAAGGCGGCAGTTAAGTAAGTTGCTCCCAATTTGGCAACTTTTTTTTGCCATGGTTTTTACATGAATCACTGCACTTGTTAAGTGAATTGCACATTTGTTAAACGAATCTGGTTTTCCCCATTGACTTCGCTTGTCAGAAGCTGGCTGGAGCACTGCAATCATGATAGAATAGAGTAGATTAGGCCAATGAAGAACATTCGGTTTGGTTCTGTTCTATAGAATATTTGTAGCTGAAGGTTGAATTGTGGCATCCTTGGCTCTCTCTGAGCTTGGTTGCTTTCTTGCTGATGTTTCATTGCCAAATGAGGTCATATCATCAGTGCTAGAAGGGACCAAGGTTTCGTTTCTATTCCGTTCCATTCTGTTCTGTGCTTCTGTTTTGTTTTTTTTCTGTTCTGTTCTCCTATCCCTATCCCTATCCCTTTCCTTTCCTTTCCTTTCCTTTCCTTTCCTTTCCTTTCCTTTCCTTTCCTTTCCTTTCCTTTCCTTTCCTATCCTTCTCTATTCCTATTCCTTCCCTGCCCTATCCTACCCTATCCTACCCTATCCTTTCCTATCCATGTCCTATCCTATACTCACTCTCCTATTCCTATTCCTGCCCTGCCCTATGGTATGCTATGGTATGCTATGGTATGCTATGGTATGCTATGCTATGCTATCCTATCCTATCCTATCCTATCCTATCCTATCCTATCCTATCCAATCCTCGTCTTGCATTTTTGTTGAGCAGGCTGTTCCTCCCTCCTTCCCTGTGCTACATAAAACATTGCTCACACAAGGGAATGGATAGCTTGGTGGGGACATAAGAATGACGGAGAGCCTTGAGCCAGATGTTTCCACTCAATCGTTGGAAAAAATGTGGTCAATTAGTCATGTTCTCGGGGCCTGTACATATCCTTATTGTTCAATACGTGCTCTCTGCGGTGCTTTATCGTTCATAAATCTGGGACTTGGTTCCAGCCATGTGGTCTCCTGTCTTCTCAGGCAGTGGAGCAACTTGCAGATATTTCCACAGGCCTATTGACCAAGCAGTGCATTTTTCTACGTTCATCACCTAAGCACAGGTCATCCTTGTCTTACAACCATCTGTTTAGGGACCGTTCAAAGTTACAACAGCCTTGGGAGGGATAAAGACAAAGATGTCACTGATCCAAAACAAGACAATATGGCCCTATATACCCTCTGCCATGCCCCTGTTGGAGTGTGAATCCAAGGAGGAAGATGAACAGCTGACAGGGAGTGGGAGTGAAGCTCCGTTGGCTGTGGAGGAAATTGGGGAAGAGCAAAGTCCGACTGGGCAGAGCAGGGAAGTGGTAGAACAAAGGAGAGGGAGTTCAGAGGAAGACCCAGGCCCACCCCCTCTTCATTCTAGGGCATGCAGGGATGAATGGAGAANAATTGGGGAAGAGCAAAATCCGACTGGGCAGAGCAGGGAAGTGGTAGAACAAAGGAGAGGGAGTTCAGAGGAAGATCCAGGCCCACCCCCTCTTCATTCTAGGGCATGCAGGGATGAATGGAGAAGGGAACAACATGAATTGTGTGGCTTACGGGGGAGGAAAGGGTCCTGTTTCCCTTCATTAGCCACGGCTGGGAAAAAAGTTTAAAAGGGTGTATGCTGAGTGCGGCAGCCGCTGGGAGCAAACGTGAGTTTATCTTGTGTTAACTTTGCTTATCTGTGTCCCTGGCATCCTCCCAACCTTAAAATGGGGCAAAAAAATCCTACTATGCCTTTACGTCTGGAATTTTTGCTACTGCCCTGCCAAACTAATTACCTCATTTTGCCTTGATTGGACTTATAGTTAAAGTTTCTATTGACAACGTTTTGGACTTGAATCTCTGCAGCCAAAGGCTGTTCCTGGGAGAGTTTTTCTCCAGCCTAGAAGGTAACCAGGACATTGGGGACAACGTTGGAGCACATAAAGGGACTCCTACTGATTATCTGACTGTGTTGCCTTTGTGTCACACCCTGGGTCAACCCACCTTCCACCCAAAGCAGTGGTGGGATTCAACCGGTGTAACAACAGTGGGATTCAACAGTGGGATTTAACCGGTGGGATTCAACCGGATTGGTGTATGCACGCTGCATTTGAAAACTGCCCATTTTCAGCTCTAAAACTTACCTTCTATTGCAGCCCCAGTGAGTAAAACAGCTGAGGCGCGGCAAACTGCTATGCCATGTGAATCAGCTGAGCTGTAAAACATGGACATATGGGTCAGATTAGCACAGGGGTGGGTGTCAGCGTTCCAGCAAACCTCCATTCCAACCAGTACCTCCAAGACAAGCATAATCTCAAAAGTACCTTTATTAGAATAGCACCTGACACATCTGTGGAATCTCGAAACTAAAAGTTTCCCGGACTTCCCACAATGTCCCACCCTACAATCCATCCCCTTTTTCCCCCATCATCACATCACATGGACCCACTGCGATCCGTCCCAGTGTAGGATTCTTTTTCTCTACTGCGCCACACTTAATAACCTTGAACTACCAAAAGAATTTTGTTTTGTCTACTTAGAACTACTCAATTGAAATCACCCCCCTCCCACTTTCTCAGGCGATGTGGCAGCGTGGAATATGGCTTCCAAAGCTGATAGGGGGTTGGGCGGGGCCAACTAATTGCCGGAACTACCAGTTTGCCTGAACCAGTCTGAACCGGCAGAATCCCACCCCTGAACCAAAGCAGTGGTGCGTTTCAAAAAAAATTACCACCAGTTCAGTGGGCTTGGCTTGGTGGGTGTGCTTGGCATGCACACACACACTTTGTGCATGTGCACGTGCCAAACACGCACTTTGCACAGGTGCAGAGGATTTCCAACACACCTCCTGCACTCCTGCACTCTCCCGGTCGCTTCAGCAGCTGACGCGCGGCAATCTGCTGTGCCGCGCAAAGCAGCTGTGCTTCAAAAGCAGGGAATACAGGTCAGTACGGGAGCCCAGGTGGGCAAGTGGGCCCAACAGCAGAGTGCCTTAGAGAATCCGTTTGGTCTCCGCTTCTCATTGGTGCTACCGACTCGGCAGAACCAGGCCAAATCAGTCAATACCACCACTGACCCAAAGGTATCTTCAAGAGGGTCAGAAAAGATAAGGAGGTTACATAATAATGCACCCTTGGAATATTGCACCCAGTTTCAGTCGACAACTGACTCGCTTAGCAACGGAAATCCTGGATGGAAATCGCAATGATGGTCGTAAGCTGAGGACTAGCTAGAGTTGTATGCCTGCCATTCTGAGTTTTTCCACACACACACACCCTGCGCACCCCTCTGGGTGGAGGGCATTCATAAAAAGGGGGCCTAGATCCCCAAAGGCCTCTCGACTGGATCACACACACACACACACACCTTGTACATAAAGTTTAAGAAAGAAAGATGCCAAAAATTGTGCACACACCCCCCCCCACACACAAGATGGTCAGCTTGGGTTCAGACGAGGCTACTGTATGCCCTGAGTCATGCATTTGGGCCTGACCCAGCGGAGCATTCTGCCTCATTATTTTATATTTTCCTTTTTGGGTTGTTTTTAACTCTTTCAACCCTTGTTCAATGCTCAGAATACGCTGCCTTCTCCTCTTTCTTTTCTTTCTTCCTTCTCCTCCTTCTCCTCTCCCTCCCCTTTCTTCCCTCTCCTTCACCTTCCTCTCCTTCCATCTTTCTCCTTCCTTCTCTTTTTTGTCCTTCTCTTCCTTTTCCTTCTGCTTCCCTTTCTCCATTCTCCTTCTCCCCTCCCTTCCCTTTCATTCCTCTCCTTCACCTTCCTCTCCTTCTTTCTCTTTTCTTCTTCACCTTCTTCTCTTTCTCTTTCTCCTTCTCCTCTTCCTATTTCTTCTCTTTCTCCCTTCTCCTCTCCTTCCACTTTCTTCCCTTTCTTTCACCACCCTCTCCTTCCTTCTTTCTCCTTCCTTCTTCTCTTTCCTTCTTCTCCTTCTCTTTCACCTTCTCTTCCTATTTCTTCTTTCTCCCTTCTCCTTCTCCTCTCCCTCCCCTTTCTTCCCTCTCCTTCACTGTCCTCTCCTTCCTTCTTTCTCCTTCCTACTTCTCCTACTTCTCCTTCTTCTCTTTCTCCTTCTCCTCTTCCTTTCCCTTTCCCCTTTCCTTCTCTTTCTTCTTCTCACTTCTCCCTCCCCTTTCTTCCCTCCTTCCTCTCTTCCATCTTTCTTCCTCTCCTTCCATCTTTCTCCTTCCTTCTTCCTTCTTATTCTTCTCTTTCTCCTTCTCTTCCTTTTCCTTCTCTTTCTTCTTCTCACTTCTCCCTCCCCTTCTTCCCTCTCCTTCACCTTTCTCTCCTTCCTCCTCCTCCTCCTCCTCCTGTTTCTGCTTCTCCCTTCTCTTTTCTCTTCCCTTCTCCCTTCTTCTTTGTTCATGCCCGATAAATTGATTTTAAAAAAAAAAACCAACCAGGAAATAAATAATATTCTGGTGAAAACTGTTTTGACAGCTTGGAAGGAGGGGGTTTCTCTGAGATACACATAGGGCTTGATTCGACAAATGCCTTCCCACTGAGATTCAAATTTAGGAAGTGTGTTGTTGAATATGTCTACCTAAAAATTTCGGCTGACTAAATTTCTCCCAAAGCTGTCATCATAACCTGAGAATAGACAAATGTCTGCCATTATGTTTGCATCAGGGCATGTTTATATCCTGGCTGCAAGATTGCAAGTCACTTCCAGAGCCTTGTCACTAAATTGCTCTCAGGGTCGAGTCCCACTAACCGAGAAAAGCTTTCAAAATGATGTAATAATTGATAGGCTTGCAAGTTAGTTTCTATTCAGCTTCACATGGATGAGATCCAAACTGGTGGTTGCTTGGACAGGGCACCTAAGCTTCCTCAATAGCACGAAGCCAACTTACTAAGCCTTAGTAAGACCACACCTAGAGTCCTGCATCCAGTTTTAGTCACCACACTATAAAAAAGAGGTTGAGACTCTAGAAAGAGTGAAGAGAAGAACAACCAGGATGATGAGGGGACTGGAGGCGAAAACATACGATGAACGGTTGCAGGAACTGGGCCTGGCTAGTCTGGTGAAGAGAAGGACCAGGGGAGACAGGATAGCAATCCTCCAATATTTCAGGGGCTGCACAGAGAGGAGGAGGGGGTCAAGCTATTTTCCAAAGCACCTGAAGGCCAGAGAAGGGATAATGGATGGAAATGGAACAAGGAGAGATTTAACCTGGAAATAAGAAACTTTCTGACAGTGAGAACAATCAACCAATGGAACAGAAGTTGCCCTCGGAAGTTGTGGGAGCTGCATCACTTGAGACTTTCAAGAAGAGATTGGACTCCCATCTGTCAGAAATGGTGTAGGATCTCCTGCAGGGGGTTGGACTAGATGACCCACAAGGTACCTTCCAACTCTGATTATCTGTTATCTGACTCCTCAGCCCGATAAACCCCTTTTATTTATTTTACAGTTATAGACCTTTATTAGGCTTGGAGAGTTGTCAGGCCGTTATCTTTCAGACACCACACTGTAATTGGCAAGAATGCAGGAAGAGATCTTCACCCGAATGAACTCCCCTTTCACTCCTCTTTTATTCCCTAGCGGAGGGGCCATTCACCGTCCACTTGTGGCTTTACTTCCAAGTCAGCCCTTGTTTCTCAGCTGTGCCCTTTTTCTGGCAACTCTGTGCATGTGCAAACTGGGAACAGGCTCCAGCTGCTCATCTGCCTCACTGATGTCTGACTCTGAAGGCAGCTGATAACTGTCGGACGGCCCTGGCCCCATCTCTGCCTCCGATGAGAGCCTTCCCCAGACTCCAGGACTGGCCCATGTTCCTCCCCAACCTCCTCGCTGTCCGAGTCTGCCGCCAGCTGTGCTGGCCATTGTCAAGCCACAACAGTATCATTGCAAAAAGACCCATTTCACATTCGGAATGATTAAAAGTGAGTTGGAGAAGAAAATGAGTGTTATCCTCAGATACGCGTTGTTGAGAAGGCCTGTTTTGTCTGTAAATCTGGAAAAGAGCAAGAGGAATATTTGAATAATTGATACTTGCAAAGAGGTTTAGGAAAGGGAGATGCAGCTTACCTTTAGAAAATTAGACATATGGTCAGATTTGGTTGTAAAAAAGATGTTGAGACTCTTGAAAAGAGTATGATTAGGGGACTGGAGCAGGGGTGGGTTTCTACCAGTTCTGTCCACCTCTGTAGAACTGGTAGCTCTGAAGAGCAGCAGACATAGAACCGGTTCTATATCTGCTGATGTTTTTGCCCACCTGCCCACCTGGGCTGTTACCTGACCTTTACTTTCTGATTTTTTTCAACTTCAGCTGCCTTGTGAGGCACAGCTGCAGTTAAAAAAGTAGGAAAAAAGGGCTTTTTGAAAGGCTGCTTCTCTGCATTCAGCATGCTGATGACAATTTGCAGGTACGCACCGGCAGTGTGCAGGGAAGCACATCGTAAATCACCGAACCTCGTAAATGACCGAACTGGTAGCTAACCCTGTCGGATCCCAACCCTGGACTGGAGGCTAAAACATACAAAGAACAGTTGCATGAATTGGGTATGTCTAGTTTCATGAAAAGAAGGACTAGGGGAGACATGATAACATATATTTGAGACATGATAGCATATATCTGACCCCCAAAGAAGAGGGGGTCAAGCTATTCTCCAAAGCACCTGAGGGCAGGACGAGAAGTAATGGGTGGAAACTCACCAAGGAGAGAAGCAACTTAGAACTAAAGAGAACTTTCCTGATGGTTAGAACAATTAACCAGTGGAACAACTTGCCTCCAGAAGTTGTAAACACTCCAACATTGGAGGTTTTTAAGAAGCAATTGGACAGTGATTTGTCTGCAGTGGTACAGTGTCTTTTGCTTGAGCAGGGGGTTGGACTAGAAGACCTCCAAGGTCCCTTTCAGCCCTGTTATTTTGTTAAATAATAACTTGCTTTCCAGTGGCAGAGCAAAATTTTTGAGCTCCCAACACTAGAGAAATTAATCTGATGGAATCGGAAGGTTTTGGTCTGTAGTCTTTCTTCCTCTTTCCCTCCCTCCCTTCCTTCCTTCCTCCCTCCCTCCCTCCCTCCCTCCCTCCCTCCCTTCCTTCCTTCCTTCCTTCCTTTCTTCTTGTTGAGTGGCTTCCTCATTGACTTTGCTCATCAGAAGATCCCAAAAGTGATTATATGACCCCAGGACACTGCAACCGTCATAAATATGAGTCGGTCACCAAGCATCTGATTCATTGTTGACCACAGGGATGCCGCAACCCTCGTTTAAGTGTGAAAAATGGTCATCAGTCACTTTTCTCACTGCCGTCGTAACTTTGAACATTCACTAAATAAACTGTTGTAAGATCTCATTGTTCTCCTTCAAAGAGAAGTGAGCAAGAGGCGGTTTTGATTTTCTTTCCATCTTTTCCTAACCAGAACTTTGTTTCCGTAGATAAGTCCAGTGAGAGGACCTCGTGAAGGAGGGACCAGAGTGACCATCCGAGGAGAAAATCTCGGCCTGGAGTTCTGGGACATCGCATCCCATGTCAAAGTTGCTGGCGTGGAGTGCGTCCCCTTGATGGATGGATATATCCCAGCCGAGCAGTAAGTGAGGTCTGCAGGGTGCAACATATCAAGAAAACCTTAAGGCCCAGGATGGGGTGGCAAAGGAATATGGACTTACAAACCAAAGGAGTGGGGGGATCCCCACAAGTGGAGCTTGATCTAGGGGGACACTGCAGAAGAGTCCGTGTTGTTTTTCTTAATGACAGTATCAAACATGACTTCCATGGACTTCTTTTAAGGTTCTTGGTGGTTTGACTGGCTTCCCAATTTAATCAATAGTTCTAGATAATCCTGGTGCTTCCCTCTCCACCATCCCTCCATCCCTCCCTCCATCCTACAACCCACCCACCCATCCATCTATCCATCCTACAACCTACCCAACCACCCATCCACTCATCCATCCATTCACTTATCCATCCTACAATCCACCCACCCACTCATCCACCCATCCATGCATTCATGCATCCATCCACTCATGCATCCATCCACTCCATCCATACATCCACTCATCCATCCATCAATCCACCCATCTATCCATCCTACAACCCACCCACCCACTCACCCACCCACCCACTCATCCACCCATCCATCCACTCAGCTATCCATACAAACAAACAAACAAACAAACAAACAACTAGCTACTTACTTACTAACTTATTTAAACCACCAATAACCATTTTCTAAGTTGGATCTCTCCCCATTTTCTCAAAATTAGCCATAAGCACTGTAAAGCCACGCAAAATTCATTCACTTGGGTTTTTGTTTTCCTCTTGAAAGGCACTCTGGCTGCAAACAAGTCTAAGCAGTGAACATCCCTATCTTTATAATCTGGGTTAAGAATAAGGCAGTACAATTAAAAACATTTTGTGTACAAATAGTGCAAAAGAGTTTGCAAGGTCAACCTTTCATTAGAGGGGAGGGGAAGGAAGAAGTGGAAGGAGGAGGAGAGGAGGAAGAGGGACCGGAGGAAGAGGAAAAAGGAGAAGTTGAGGAGGAGGAGAAGAAAGGAAAGAGGAAGAAGAAGAAGGAAGAAGCAGAAGAGGAGGGGAGGAAGGAAGGAAGGAAGGAGGAGGAGGAGGGGAAGAAGAAGAAGAAGAAATACTTAAATCCTGCAATTCCCTGTCAATGCCAAGATGATTCAGGAGGCCATCTTGAGCTTATGTGGCATCAGATAGTAAGCAATCTTTCAGGACAAAGCTGCCTGCAGCTCTGAAAACATAGCAAACCATTCCACCTTCTACACTGGGCAAAGCAGAAAATCATCTCAACCCTTTGCATCTTTTGCTTGAACTGGAGATCTTGGTTCTCCATCTATCTTTTTTTTTGGGGGGGGGCGGGGGGAGGTCCATCTCAGGCCACCAAGCTCTGAAATTAGTTGAAAGCAAAAACCAGCTTCGCCAACCCGGTGCCCTCCAGATGAACCGGCCTGCAATATCCTGCCCCCTTGCAGATGCCATGTGCTTCAAGGTTTTAGAAACAATGGGCCCGCAATCCCAATATCTGAGTCTGGCTGGGGAACATGGGCTTTGGTGGAAAATGCCCTCCTCCAATAAATCCAGTTGGTTGTGAGCTTGGAAATAGGCCTCTAAATTAGTCTGATTATTAGGAGTCCAGCAATTGCCCTAATTAGATCATAATTCTTGAGCAAATTTCAAACAACTTCAAAGGATTTATTAGAGGCGAAATACTGACATGCCCTGTATGAAGCCAACTCTGGCCTATGTCATTTACAGTCACCTGTGATCCTGTTTCCCCCTCCCCCAAGTGTGTCATAAATCAGATTCTCCAATTGAACACATTCATGGGCTGGGTGTCATCAATCACGTTCTCCAGCTAAATATATTTGCGAGCAAAAAGCTCTGGTACATTAGCTACAATCTTTAAAAGAAAAGAGTTGGAATGTATTTTCACTTTCAACTACTCTTCCAGATTTCCTTACTCCCCCCCCCCTTTTTATGGCAACTACTAAAACAGGCATAGGAATGTTTTATGAGTTGACATCTGACGTCCTCCTATTAGATTGTAGGAAAATAATAAAGGTAACGTCCTTGATTTATGTCCGGAATTGAACCCCCAATTTCCGATGCTATAAGTGAGACGTTTAGTGAATTTTGCCCCATTTTACGACTTTACTTGCCACCTTTATTAAGCGAATCACTGCAGTTGTTAAGTAAGTCACACAGCTGTTGAGTGATTCATGCTTCCCCATTGACTTTGCTTGTTAGTAGATTGCAAAAGGGGGATTGTGTGACTCTGGGACATGACAACCATCATAAATTAAATTTGTAAAAATGGGCAAAATTCATTTAACAACTGTCTTTCTTAGTAGCAGAAAATTAGGCCTCCATTGTGGTCATAAGTTGAGGACTACCTGTTGAAAACACCAAAATTAGAAGTGCGTTCATTGTCCACTCCCTTCTAACACTGATGATGTCACCAAGCTGGGTCATGAAATGTGTGCAAGAGAATCATCACCCATCTCCTCCTCCTCCGTTCTGCAAACCCCCCTCTCTTCTAACACTGATGATGTTACCTAATGGGGTCATGAAATGTCTGTAGGGAAACAACCAAGCTCAGAGAGCGCCAAGGAGTAAATTTCTGCCCTCCACAGTTTTACAAACTAATCTCATTTTTCCTTGCAATCAGTCCAGCTAGCTGCTGGTAAGGTGCTATGAATCTAGCTTTGGAAACTGCTAAGTAACTTATTAGAGGAAAAGCTCAGCCTTTGAAAGTCTCTGCTTTCCTTCCAGAATTGTCTGTGAGATGGGCGAAGCAAAACTCAGCCAGCATGCTGGATATGTGGACATTTGCGTGGCTGAATGCAGGCCAGAATTCATGGCAAAATCCTCCCAGTTCTATTACTTTACGGTAAGTCTGTGCTTCAGATCTGCCAGGTGTTCTTTTCAAGTAGCCATGTCCTTTTAAAGTGACTATGTCCTTTTAAAGTAGCCATGTCCTTTTAAAGTAGCTGTGTACTTTTAAAGTAGCTATGTCTTTTTAAAGTAGCCATGTCTTTTTAAGGTAGTTATGTCCTTTTAAAGTATTCATGTCCTTTTAAAGTAGCTGTGACCTTTTAAAGTAGCCATGTTCAGCTTGCCTTCAGAAGTTGTGAATGCTCCATCACTGGAGGAATTTAAGAAGAGGCTGGACAGTTACCTGTCTGAAAAGGTACAGGTAGTCCTCAACATACCACACTTCCTTTAGTGACCATTCAAAGTTGCAATGGCATTGAAAAAAGTGACTTATGACCATTTTACACACTTACTTTTGCAACATTCCCCCTGGTCATGTGATTTACATTTGGATGCTTGACAGCTAGTTTATATTTATGATGATTGCAGGGTCCCAAGGTCCCTGGGTCAGTGAGGGGCTGCCACAGAGAGGAAGGGGTCAATATGTTTTCTAAAGCACCTGTAGGCCAGACAAGGAATAATGGGTGGAAACTGAACAAGGAGAGATTCAACCTGGAAATAAGGAGGAATTTTCTGACAGGAAGAACAATCAGCCCATGGAACAGAAGCTGTCTTTGGAAGTTGTGGGAGCTTCATCCCTGGAGGCTTTCAAGAAGAGATTGGACTGCCATCTGTCAGAAATGGTGTAGGGTCACCCGCTTGGGCAGGGGTTGGACTAGATGACCTATAAGGNACATAACTTTCCAGCTCAATTGTGGTCATAAATTGAGAACTCCTTGTATAGGGTCTCCTGCTTTAGGAGAGGGTTGGTCTAGAAAACCTCTGAGGTCCCTTCCAGCTCTCCTCTGGTTGAGTTTCAATTGAGATTGCCTCGAATCCAAGAAAAGACACAGCTGCTTTAAAGAGCAGCACACAAGGGTGACTTTCACAATCTCCCAAGCAGATTGTTGAAATCAAATCCAAAATATTTGCAATTAAAAACTAAAAAGAGGTAAATTTGGGGGTTCTGACTTCGTCCTCTTTGCAAATCTAAATGGAGAGCATGATTGATGACTCTTGGCTATGGAGGTGTCCTATTGGAGAATATGAATTATGATACACCCAGGGGGTGGGGGAAAACCAGGATCAAGGATAACAATGAATTATGTGTCTCTAGAGTTGGCTACTGTTCTGACCTAGCTGGGTGATGAAATGTCTGCAAGAGAATCACCAATCACCACCATCTCCTTCATTTTGCAAACCCCGCTCCCTTCTAACCCTGATGATGTTACCTAGTTGGGTCATGAAATGTCTACTGACACTGCGACACTGGTCATAAATATGAACCACCTGCCAGCGAATGACTTTTGAACACATGATTGTGGGGATGCTACCACGGCCATAAGTGTGAAACGTGATCAAAAGCCACCTTTTTCAGTGTCATTGTAATAACGGTCACTAAATTAAGAGGACTAGAAGTACAGTGAAAGCTTGGCTTAAAGACAAGTGTTGAATAGAAAAAAAATCACCTGGATTTTTACTTTTTTTGCACCGTTTCTCGTTTTGTTTGAGGGAAAGGCCTCCCCTTGGAAATTCTTCTGAGTTGGAAATGTCTCCAGAGAGAAATAAGATATTTTTGCACTTGCTTCCTAATGAGGTTGGCCTTGGGGCATATTTGAATATTCTGGCGTTTCACACAGTCACCTCTCAGATATTTTGTTTATACTCGCTTGCAAAAGAAGACATTTGGAAGAATGGTTGACAAAGCGATGGCAGAAGGGGATATCCTGCCCTTAGGAAACAGGGGAAGGTTTCTCATTTCCCTCCCCCCAGAAAGATTTGGAGACATCCTCCAGCTGGTTTCTCAACAGGTAGAAAGGTAAAGATTTCCCGTCTGATTGAGGCACTGCTTATCTCTGTTTCCTAGTCGAGGGAACCAGCATTGTCTGAAGACACTTCTGTAGCCATGTGGTCGGTACGATTATATGCCAAGGCATGTCAAATGCTGTTTTTTCCCCCACTGAAGTGGTACCTATTGATCTACTTGCATTTGCATGCTTTCGAACAGCTAGGTGGACAGGAGCTGGAGCAAGGGATGGGAGCTCGCCCCGTCTCACAGTGCTCGGGTCTCAAACTGGGCTGTCTCCTTTCTAGCTGACAAGCTCAGGGTCTTTAACTGTTGAGCTATCACAAAATTGGCAGGATGTGAGTGATGGGATGTGCAACATGTCTTCCCTTCTTGTTGTGGTTCGCTGACAGCCTGTGCAGATGGCAGTGGAATTGGACAGGGGGGAAGAAAGGGGATCAGTCAGGGAGTCTGGAGAGGACTCAGATGAGGGTCCTGTGTCCAATGCAGAGATAGGGCCAGGACCATCTGGGAGTGGGGTGCTCCTTTCAGAGTCTCCGGAGTCTGGCAGCAGCGAGGCAGAGGAACCAGGGGAGCCTGTTCCCAGTGCACAGAGCTGCTAGAAGGCAAGAGCAGCTGAACCAAATGGGGTGACTTGGGAGTAAGGCTGGGAGGTGATTGCCCCTCCCATAAGGTATAAAGGACAGGCAAAGGTAGAGAAATCTTTGCAGGAAGCAAAGTCGTTCATTTGGTTCAGATTCATTCTTGAAGCTCTTTGTACTTCAGTTGGTTTTTTTTCTAGTTCATTTGACACTTCTGCTATTGGCAGCACTTCACAGGAAAGAAAGGTTGGTGCTTATCTCGAGGGACTGTTTGAGATTCATTCCCAGCTGGGAATGAAAATAATTCCCATCATTGCAATAAAACAAGACTTGTTTTTAAAATAAATGTGTGTGTAATTACAGTCTGGGAGGTCTTGGTCAGAAAACTTCTTGTTTAGGTGGGATGGGTCAATGCACAGGTACTCCTTGACAGATGATCATATTTCTGTGGCGAAGCTAGACCTTGGTTAAGTGAGTTTTGCCTCATTTTCTGACCTTCCTTGCCACCATTGTTAAGTGAATCACTACAGTCATTAAGGTAGTAACATGTGGTTAAATGAATCCAACTTTGCTTTGTCAGAAAGTCACAAGAGTGGATCACATGACACCCGGGACCCTGCAACCGTTGCAAACATAGTCATCGCCAAGCATCCAAATTTTGATCACATGGGGGATATTGAAACGATGGTGTGAAAACCGGCCATAAGTCACTTTTTTCAGCGCCGTTGGAACTTTGAACGGTCCCTAAATGAAGGGTTGTAATTTGAGGAATCGCATGATCCCTGTGATATGTAAAATTAAACCTGTGAAAATATGAAGCAATGGTAACACCATTTTTAATCTCTGTGTTAACTTAATGTACTGGAATATTATGTAAGTATTCTCTATTGTTTTGTATAAAGGTTACATATTTGGCAGGTTATGCTGACCAGTGTCTTGTTAATGGTGGAGATTACTGGAAATGGAAACAAGGAAACAGGATGAGGAAACAGATGTTATGCTACAAAAATAGGGGTGTTGCGTAGCTGGATACGTAGCTGGATAGATCGTGAACCTGGAAAGGGGCAGAGACTGTATATCTGGGCCAAGTCTTCTGCCCATGAGCAGAATTCCCTTTTGCAAAAGCTTCCTAATAAAGCTCTTTTATATTGTTCACATGTCTAGTATTCAGTTGTCTGAATACCTGAATGGTTGATTTTTGCGACCTTCTGACAAGTAAAACGATGGAAGGCAGGTTCACTTAACAACCACAGTGATTCACTTAACAACAGTGGCAAGAAAGGTGGTCCAATGGGGCAAAGCTCCCTTAGCTCATGACTTGCTTAGCAACGGGAATTCAGCCATTCAATAGTGGTTGTAAGTCGAGGACTACCTATACAACAGATTCCTCATGGCCCTACAGATACGCAGCCCTGTGAATCGTGCCATCGAGAATTTGTTAAGGCAGCTGTGAATCATTAATAGGCCGCCGCAACACACCACACACCTGTAAATTAGATGGTAATAAGTTTATGTGCGTGTGTGTGTTATGGCTGTAACACCTTCAGAAATTCCTAGGCCCTCTCAGGATTGGAAAGGACTAGTATTTATTTTACTTTATGTATAGCAGTTGTTCCCCAGTCAGTGCAAGCTGCGAGTAAATCAAACAAAGAAGTAAGAAATCAAGAGAAGGTTTGGAGCTGGGGATTTAAAAAAAAAAAAAAACAGGAGGCAAGAAAAATAGGAAGGAAAAATAAAAGGAATATCAAATATTGATTCTAGGAGAGTCACTTGGTAGATTTCGCTGCAGCCTCGCGTGGTTTTGTGAGATGTTGTGGTTGTGGCACAGTGGTGGGATTTAAAACTTTTTACGACCAGTTCTGTGGGCGTGGCTTGGTGGGCATGGCAGGAGAAGGATATACTGCAAAATTTCCATTCCCTCCCCACTCCTGGGGGAAGGTTACTGCAAAATCCCCATTCCGTCCCCATCCCACTAACCTGCTTTCCAGATCTGTTCTCCTGGGCAGGGCAACCAAAGAAGACCCAGCCGATCATCTGGGACTCAAAGGGAGGCGAAGAATAGATGGGGCAAGGCCAGTCAGAGGTGATAACTACCGGTTCTCCGAACTACTCAAAATTTTTGCTACCGGTTCTCTAGAACCGGTGTCCAGCTCCTGGTGGAGACTGACTCTGAGGGAGAGGAGGAACAGCCGATAGGGAGTGGAAGTGTGGCTCCAGAAGTGGTGGAGGAGGGTGGGGAAGGGCAGAGGCCAGCTGAGCAGGCCCATCCCCTCTCCATCCTAGGGCACTCAGGGAGAAGACAATCAAGGAAAAACATGGTCTACTTGGGAGGAGAAGGCCTTGATCCTCTTCATGGGATGCAGGTGTGAGAACTGTATAAGAGTTTGGACCTGCGTGCTGGCAAACACTGGAGACAAATTAGTGTTTTATTCCTGGATGAGGTTTATCTTGGTTGGCGTTCTTCCAATGGACTATACCTGGTTATTTTCCTGAAGTTTGTAATTATTTATCCTGGTCTGTTGTGGAACTTTGTTCAGTGCTGTATGTTTTTGGTTTTTTATTGCTTTGTTATCTGTTATCTCAGTTTGGACTGTATTTCTTTCTTTTGGAATGTTATTTTGGAAAGAGTTTAATCTCCAACTGTGACCAGTTGAACGGTGAAGCCAGGTTGAAAGCATTCAAGAACATTTATTTACGTTTTGGTTTTTGTTACATTTGTGGGACACTCTGGGTCATCACAACCGGTCAGAACCAGCTGAAGAATACCTCAGTTGTGGCAACTTAAAAACGGAATAATGTTGTCTGATTTTTTTCCCCAGTTGTGTAGCTCAGACCACAAGTAGTCCTTGATGTATAACCATTCATTGAGTGACCATTTGTATTTCTGGGGTCAGAATTCACTGAATTAACTTGTTTTGTGGGTTCATGCAACCTGTCGAGCTGGAAATGAGCTAACTGGGTTGGGTTCAGCTAATAGGTAAGGGGAAAAAAAACTCCTCTCAAATAAAATTGCCTGGGAAATTCTGGGAATTGAAGTCCACACGTCTTAAACCCTAATCTAAAATAACGCTCCCACGAAACCCACCTTAAAATTACTCAGCAAAACCAAAGAACAAAATAAATTGGTACATTTATTTATTTATTTATTTATTCATTCATTTGTGGAGTTTTATTGCCGCCGATTCGTACATGGTGACTCAATGCGGCTTACAGAATATAAAACCTCCTGCAAAGACAATAAAATTAATAACAGAAGAGTCATATCATATAATCTATAGATATAAAATCTCCAGAACGATAAAGCTTACAAACTTGAAATTTGTAAGAGAAACAAATTTGTAAGAGAAACCAAATGTAAGAGAAACGTATGTTCCTCTTGGCTTCTAGGGGCTCACGAAGAAAGGATTTTTCCAAATGACATTAGAGCAGTTAATATTTCCATATTATTATTATTATTAACCACGCCTATCTGATTTTGCTAAGGTATGTGTTCTATCTCCCTCTCCCCGACTCTGTTGGAAAATGAATATCTCTCCATATAATGCAAAACACAAGCATGAGTGAGAGGAGTTTCAGTCTCCAGTTTCACACACCAAGCGCTTTAGTGGCAGGACAGTTGAGCTAAGTCCCGCCCAAGGCTTTCCTGCTGTGCACCTTCTTGCTCACACAGGCAAAATACTGTTTCAGTTCCAAACAGTTCCTCAACTCTCACATCATTTGGCAGGGACGCTGCCAGATGAAAAGTAACAATGGATGCTGGTAGGCAGATGATTGTTTTCCTCCCCAAAACTAAGCCCCAACCACATAGTTTCATGCAAAGGCAGGGGTATTGAGCACTAAATTAATTCTAATACATTCATAGAAATTAATATACATATACCGTGTGTGTGTGTGTGTGTGTGTGTGTGTGTGTGCAACCTTGGCAAGTTTAAGACAGGTGGATTTCAATTCCCAGAATTCCTCAGCATATGCTGGCTGGGGAATTTCGGGAGTTGAAGTCCACCCATCTTAAAAGTCACCCAGGTGGAGAAAGACTTGCCTTCGGGGTAATCCAGAGGGCACCCAGCTGCTCCTTCATCATCCTTTTCTGCCAAAGTAGTTGAAGAGGAGTGGAGGAGAAACCAGGGGGGAGAGGGTTCGAGATAACTCCTCATTTAAATGCAGGGGGCGGCTTTTGGTGTGGGACCCAGCTGAAAAGTTTTTCTATTAAAATGCAAATGAAAGAAGAAACTGCAACTCCAGATTTCTCCAGGAAAAAAAAATAACAGGAAGGATGGGTTCTTCAGGATCGCGGGTTTGCTTCTTAAATAAGACCTGGGGAGGAGGAAGGGGGACATGTTATCTTGATAATGGGCTGGAAGGCAGAGAGGAAGGTGGGTTTGGAGTCTTTCCTTCCTTATTTATTTAGAATGACTGGATGCTCATTGGTTTGGGTTGGTTTTTTTTTTCAAGCAATGGAAAGAGAAGGTGGCTTTGGGTTTGGACTTAGAATCATATGTGTGTGTGTGAGAGAGAGAGAGAGAGGGAGAGGGAGAGAAACAGAGAGAGAGAGAGAGAAACAGAGAGAGAAACAGAGAGGGAGGGAGAGACTGAGAGAGAGGGAGAGAGAGAGGGATGGAGGGGGAGAGATGGAGAGATGGAGGGAGGGGTAGAGAGAAAGACAGAGAGAAAGGGGAGGGGGAAAGGGAGGGAGAGAGATAGACAGAGGGGGAAGAGCGGGAGGAGAGAGAGAAAGACAGAGGGAGGGAGGGAGAGGGAGGGAGGGAGAAAGAGAGAGAGAATAAGAATGTAAAATAGAGATTGTGGGATAAAAATCAAGCTATCCGTCCATCAACCCATCCAAACTTTAGTCCTTCCTTCATTCCTGTTTCTCCTTCCTTCCTTTCTTTCTCTTTCCTTCCTTTCTTTTCTATCTTTCTTTCCTTTTTCTCTCCCTTCCCTTTTTCCATCCTTTCTCCTTTCCTTTCCTTTCTTTTCCTTTCCTTTCCTTTCTTCCTTCATCCTCTTCCTTTCTCTTTCTCTTCTACCTTCTTGTCTGCCTGCCTGCCTTTCTCCCTCCCCTTTCAATTCAATGCTCATTTACATCAACTAGGAGAACCCTGCTACTGACCATTTTCTGGGATCAAGAAATCTGTTGAACTGGAAATTATCCGATTAGGCTGGGTTCAGCTGCAAACCACCTTCAGCTACTGGGCAAGAAAAGAGATTCATAAAATTAAAAGTTACCCTGTCTTGCATATTGAACAACTGCAAAACTATAGGATTTTGGTTCGGTGTGTTGGGTGAAGGCATGGATATTTCTTTGATTAGCCAAGTGGCTAATTTATTTCTTTATTCATAAAACTAGTATGAATTTTATCATGAAGTTTTGAAGTAAGAACCCATTTTACTTCAGGATAACTCTTGACAGTTAACTAATGCACATTTCTGTTGTTGTTTTTTTCTTTGTCTGAAGTGGTGTAGAGTTTCCTGCCTGGGCAGGGGGTTGGACTAGAAGACCTCCAAGGTCCCTTCCAACTCGGTTATTCTATTCTATTCAGTGTTGTTTTGAAAAAGCTTTGGAAGGATGCTCACTCAGACCTGTCATCCTTTGAATGAACAACCTCTGGTCTTCTGTTTTCATCAGGCCCTGTCACCCTTTTCAGGGTGTTGCTATTCCATTCAATTTCACTTTCTTTTTCCTTTCCTTTCCTTTTTTTTTTAGATGCTGTCTCTTTCTGATCTCAGGCCAAAGCAAGGACCGATATCAGGTGGTACCCAAGTCACAATCATGGGCAAAAACCTGAACGCGGGAAGCAACGTTTCCGTAATGTTCGGAGAATATCCTTGCCTTTTCCACCGGTAAGTTGGGGGAAAGAGCGAGGACGATACAGACAGTTCTCAACTTACAGCCATTATTTATTTTAGTGACCATTCAAATGTACCATGGCATTGAGAAAAGTGACTTATGATCGATCTTCCCACTTACGATCACACCATTTTCTTCCTCTTCCTCCTCCTCCTCCTCTTCTTCCTCTTCCTCTTCCTCCTCCTTCTCCTCCTCCTCCTCTTCCTCTTCTTCCTCTTCTTTTTCTCCCCCCCCCATAATCCCTTGTGGTGTGAAGTCTGGGCAACTGAATGGAGCTAGCAGAGCGTTAAATGGCCAGATGCCCTTCCTGTTGCCAATCCAGAGTTTTGTTCAGCAGATAATATTTCTCATTGTGTCCAGAGAGATATATTTGCCTCTACCTAGGATCGAACTCACTGCCTCCTGATTGTGAGGCGAGAGCTCCACCTCTAGGCTACGACACCACTCTATTACTGATTTACGATAAGAGGAAGCTGGATTCACTTAACCTCTGTGTGACTAGTGATTCGTTTAACAATGGAGGGCAAGAAAGGTGATAAAATGGGACAAAGCTCCCTTCACGACTGTCAGGCTTGGCTTACGATCAGACTCTCTGCTGAACAAAACTCCACATTGGCGACAGGAAGGCCACCCGGCCAGTAAACACTCAGCTCCATTCAGTTGCCCACACTCCACCCCGCAAGGGATTACAGGGTCATTAAAAGGAGATGATGACTAAGCAACTAGTCATTAAGCGAGGACTCCCTGTATTGCCACTTTGCACATCCGATGAAGCCAGCTGTAGCTCCCAAAAGCTTAAGCCTTTTTTTAAAAAAAATGTTAGTGGGGAGGGGGGAACGTCAGCAGACTACTGATTTTTGCTATTTCCATGTTGGTTCCCTTTTCCAACAAATCAAACACAATCCAAAAGGAACAGAAACCTTGCAATGCTTTTACAAAATAATTAGCTGTGATAACACAAGCCTTGCCAAACTTGCCAAAAGATAACAGACAAGAAATAATTTACAATACAAGAATCTNTTCTGCAAAGAAGGTTAATTTCACAGCTGGCTTTTATCCTCTTGAAGGAGGGGCCATTAACTTGCAGCCTTACTCCCGAGTCACCTGTGCTGTTGCAGCTGTTCTTTCCTGCAACCAATCCTGCGCACATGCACGCTTGGCACAGGCTCCTCACTACTTCCAGCCCCCACAATCTCTGAAGACAGCAGTCCACTCCCTAATGGTCCTGGCCCCTCATCTGAGTCCTCGCTTTCCTCAGCCATCTGCACCTGCTGCCGGCTAACCACAACAGAAGGCCAGTGTGACATTGCAACACCTGCCAGTTTGCAGATTGTGAGGCTTGCAGACTGACGACGGCTCTGCTTGTCTCCTGGATTTGCGTTCTCCCTGGCTTAAATGACCCCAGACGTTCCACCTACATCAAATGTGAGGCTGCAGAGAGCTTTGGCGGATGCATTCGCTTGACTCTCTTCTTGAGAGTCATTGAGGCCACTTGGGAGGTTTGTCTGTACCCTCTGGGTCCCCTGAATAGTGCAAATGAGTGTGGAGCCTTCTTAGAACTGCTGAAAGGACTGTGTTGTAAAAAAGATATGGGGGTGTCATATCCAGAGGTGGGATTCAAAAATCCCAGCAACCAGTTTGCGGCCTGGTTACTGGGTGAGTGTGGCCATGGTGGGCGTGGCCTACCAGAACTTCTGGGCCATTTTTTGCCTGGCAGAGACTTCTCTCGGGCCTCTGGGAGGGTGATAACGGCCTCCCCCGGGCTCCAAAGGACCCCCAGCCAGAACAGGCCCGTTTCTGGACTTCTAGAACTTCTGGTTCGGCCCACTTTTTGCCCTCCCAGAGCCTCCCTGCAGTCCCTGAACTTACCTACATTTAAAACAGGCCACATGGAGACTCCTTGAAGGGGTGGGGTAGGTGGGGCCAGCTGGTCAGTTTAACTACCAGTTCAGCAAACCAGATGTAATTTTAACATCCGGTTTTCCCAAACCAGTCTGAACCGGTAGAATACCATCCCTGGTCATATCCCTCCTCCTTCTGTTGGGGAAGGATTGTTCAATCTTAACATAGATGGTCTCTTTGACCCCTCTTTCTAACTATTGGACCTCCCTGTCCAAAATGGGGACTTTTCTGTCTTTAAAAGAGGGCACAAATAAACCTCCAAGTGGCCTCAATGACTCTCAGAGAGAGTACTAACGACCAGATGACTGCAAAGAATATAAATCCTTCCATTCTCCGCCATTCAGTCAGAGCTGAAGAAGCTTCTTGGATGAGAAGCCAAATGTCTTCGAGGAAAAACCAGGGAAGATCAGCTTGCCTTTTGAAAAAGCACCTTTGGGACAAGGATAGCCTGGATGATGGAGAATTTCCACCTGACTCTCTTCTTGAGAGTTGTTGAGGCCACTTGGAGGTTTATTTGTGCTCCCCAAAATAGCGCAAATGAGTGTGGAATCTTGTTGAAACTGCTGAAAGGACTGTGTTGTTAAAAGGGGACAGGTGGTGTCTGTTCAGTGTATTGCAGCGTAAATTCAGCACCAGAAAAGTAAACACAGATAGCTGAGGCTTCATTTCACTTCTTTATAAACATATAAAATAAATTTTACAAACCAGTCATAGATTTCTCCAACATGGAGCAAACTCAAACAGAAGGAGACATGTTACAGGTTCAGGGCAGAACAGCAACTCAACTTCAGCAGACGAGCAAGCTAGTAAAGCCCCTGTCATACTGCAGCAACGGATGATGGAAAAAGGATGTAAAACAGAGAGACACTTCCATCGTTCGGCGTAACCACTCCGTTCTGTACTCACGCCGTCCGTTTTGGCTTCCTCTCTATCGCGTCCAGCATGCGCTCTTTGACATCTTCATCCGCCCAAAGGTTTTGAGCTGCCTCAAAACGTCTTCTTGAGCAGAAAATGTATCAAAGCGTCCGTTCTGCATCCGCTACGGCATACAGGGGACATCCGATTCTGCATCCGTTGTCAATCCCGCTTCACGCATCCACTTATATCCGCTACGGCTTCCGCTGCGCATCCGTTGCAACTCGAATCCGCTCAGCGGGTAAACAGACACGCAGGGAGGATGCAGAACGACACTGGTACAGAACGCCAGCGTTAGTAGCACGGACGGAGAATAAGGATGAAAGCGGATGCATGCACTGCAAAGAAAGCATTTGCAAAGCGGAAAAATAAAACGTTCGCAGAGGGGATCCTATCTCGGATGTTAGCGACTGTCATCAGTACGAGGATGCCTAAGAGGATGCTATTCCGTTCCGCATCCCTCTTTCCACTTCCCGTCTGCGTCCTCCCCCCATCCGTCTCCTTTTCAACGTGTAGTCACCACCATCTGGTTTTAGGGCAAATTTTATGCACCCCTTTTTGAGAGCGGATAAAATCAATGGGGACTTGGTTTTTCTCGTCCGCTGTGTCCTTTTTACAAACGTTTTGCATCCGTTGGGCAGTGTGACAGGGCCTTTAGTTTTTCTTTCACTTATAGAACTGAGCACAGAACAGAGATAAATCACGCCCAGATTCTCTCTTCCCTCAACTCAGCCCTCATTGACTGACTTTGTTACTAAGCTCTATTCCAGTTCATGAATATACTCTGACAGTGTCCTATCCCTTCCCCTCTGTTGAGGGAGGGTCTGTTCAGTCTTAACATAGATGGCCTCTTTCACCCCTCTTTCAAACCAGCGGTCCTCTCTGTCCCGAATGTGGACTTTGCAGTCTTCTAAAGAGAGCACAGATAAACCTCCAAGTGGCCTCAACGACTCCCACAGAAAGCACTAATGATCAGATGACTGTGAGGAATATAAACCCTTCCATTCTCCGCCATTCCATCAGAACTGAAGAAGCTTCTTGGATGGGAAGTGAAATGTCTTCAAGGGAAAAAATAAAAGTCCAGTTGTATTTTGAAAATTAATCTTTGGGACAACAACCGTGACCGACCGGAGGACTCAACCTCTCCACAGACTTTTCCAACATTTTCTAAAGCCGGTTTACTTTCTTTCCTTTTCCTGACAGGAGAACGGCGGAATACATCATTTGCAACACCACAGCTTTTGGGAACATCTTGGAGAAGAACATGGTGGAGGTAACCGTGAAGGTGGACAAGGCCACGCTGCGGAAGGAGTTGGAGAAGGCTAAAATGCACAAGGAGCTCAAGTTTAGATACGTGGAGGACCCGACCATTTTGAGAATCGAGCCCGAGTGGAGCATTGTGAGGTAAATGAGTTCATTGAGGAAGGATGGTCCTTAATGAGGTACAGGGTGGGGGTGATTGAGAAATATTTCAAGGAAAGAAGGGATGAGGCAAAGGAAGCAAACTAGCTTGTGGAGAGCATGTTTGTCCTATGTATTCAAGATCACCATGAATCCCAGGGGAAAGCTCTTCACCCCAATGGCATTAGTTTCATTTGTTAGAAATGGTGGCCCAGAGCAGGGGTCTCCAACCTTGGCAACTTTAAGATTTGTGGACTTCAACTCCCAGAATTCCTCATCCAGCTGGCTGAGGAATTCTGGGAGTTGAAGTCCCCAAGTCTTAAAGTGGCCAAGGTTGGAGACCCCTGGCCCAAAAGAAGCCCTCTTAGAAGCAGAGGTCAGCCCCTTGCTTAGGGTTTTCCTCAACTTTGGTGACTTTAAATGGATGGACTTCAACTCTCAGAATTCCTCAGCCAGCATCTTCTTTCCATCACCTCCTTCTCCTCCTCCACCTTTTCTTTCTCTTTCACCAACTTTCTCCTTCTCCTCCATCTCTTTCATCTCCTCCTTCACTCTTTCCCCTCCTTCCCCTTCCCCTCCTCCTTCTCCACCTCCACCTTCTCCTTCCCTTTTGTCTCCTTTCTTCTTCTTTTCCATTTCCTCCATCTCCTTTCTCCTTCTCTTCCTCCACCTCCTTCTTCTCCTTCACCGCCTTCTCCTTCTCCTTCTTCTTTTCCTCATTGTTCTGGTCCTCCTCTTCCTTCCCCTCCTTCTCCCTCATCTCCTTCTCCTTTTCCTTTCTTCTCCTACTTCTCATCCTCTTCTTTCTCCTCCTCCTCTTCCACTTCTAGCTCCTCCTCCTCCTCCTTCACCTCCTCCTCCTTCTCCTCCTCCATTTCTATTTTCTCCTCCTCCTTTTCCTTTTCCTTCTCTTACTCCTCTTTCTCCTTCTCTTCCTCCTCCTCGTCCTTTCATTTTCCCAAAAGTTAAGTCTTTGCAATTTTCATGAAACAGTTTCAGAAACAGTTTGCCCTGCCCTTTTTTTCTTTCTTTTTTCTTCCTTCCTTCCTTCCTTCCTTCCTTCCTTCCTTCCTTCCTTCCTTCCTTCCTTCTTTGTTTGTTTGTTTGTTTCTTTCTTTCTTTCTTTCTTTTTGAAAGAAAAGGACTGGTCTAAAATCAGTCTCAACTGGTTTTGGTCTTAAGCTAGGACCAGAACTCACCAACTCCCAGTTTCTAGGCTTGTTGCTTTCATTAGTTCACCAAACTCTTTTAATTCCAAGCCAGTAGATTCACACACCAGCCAGTGATAGGAACTTCAACATATCTGGACAGTTCTGGGAACTTGGAATCGAAACTCACCCTGTCCTTGGAGGACACATGAATGGAGAAGTCATTTCCCCCCCTCCCAACCCATGATATTTTTACAGGTGCTCATTCGGTCTCATTATTGTATTAATTTGCATTTTAAAAGGCCTTCCAGTTTTGCATAGGCAAAATTGATCCCATTTGGTTTCAAAGTACACATTTTAAAAACACGTCTTGAGAGGGTTTGAGCCGAGGTGTGAAATTCCGAGAAATGATACTTTCTTGAAGCCCTTGCATAGATTAAAAAAATAAATTTGTACAAAGAGCATTCTGGAAGCAGAAACAGCTTTTAAAACTGCATATATTGGGAATATGTGCATAAAAATGCAGATGAATTGAAGACGGGGTATCTAAAAAAAAACCAGTGCAAAATGATACAGGTTTGAGTTAAGGTAAGATGAGGAGAAAATGAGAATGGAAATAAACTGAAATTCAGACATCTCTCTACGCCTAATTATATCTCAGAGTTTTAAAAAAAATCTTCATTCCCTTTAGTTTAACAGATTTGGGGATACATTTATTTCAAAAAAAAAAAATCTAACTAAAGGAGCTTTCAGCTGTTAAGAGGACAGATTGTGGTGATTATAGCAGAATAAATTCAAGCCTGTGCTATATTTATGGTTTTTTGTTTAAAAAAAAAACAAGAGTATTTTTTTGCTTAGAGAGTAATTGCTCTTGAGAGGCAGGATCACTCCAAATTTTTCAATTTGGTAAAAGTCTCCAGCTTTCAGCAACTCCATTGCTGCATTCATTTTGCATCAATTAAAAGTTTTGCAAACTTCAGCAAGCCTTGAACATCTTTTTATTATCATGGTCTCAGAGGTGGGATTCAAAAATTTTTAACTACCGGTTCTGTGGGGGAGCTTTGATGGGTGTGGCAAGGGAAGGATACTGCAAAATCTCCATTTCTTCCCCATTCCTGGGGGAAGGTTACTGCAAAATCCCCATTCCCTCCCCACCCCACTAACCTGCTTTCCAGCTCTGTTCTCCTGTGCAGGGCAACAAAAGAAGATCCAGCCGATCAGCTGGGACTCAATGGGAGGCAGAGAATAAAAGGGGGCAGGGGTGGGGTTTGCCGGTTCTCCGAACTACTCAAAATTTCCACTACTGGTTCTCTAGAACCGGTTAGAACCGGCTGAATTCCACCTCTGCATGGTCTCTTCTTGATAAGGGACCTTAAAACAGTTTCAGTTTCCTTTAGCTGTCTTTACAACATCCTAACTTTACAGGTAGTCCCTGAGTCACGACCTCAGGGGAGCCTGAAATTTCTGCCATTAAGTGAGATATTTCTGAAGTGAGTTTGGTCCCATTTATCAACCTTTCTTGCCTCAGTTTGTTAAGTGAATCATTACAGGTGATAAATTTGGTTGTTAAGTGAATCTGGCTTCCCTATTGACTTGACTCATCAGAAGGGACATAGCAAACCATCAAAGATACATGCCAGTTGCCAAGCATCCAAATTTTGATCATGTGATATGTTGTAAGAGTGAAAAATGGCCGTAAGTTCACTTTTTTCAGTGCTAGCATTGCTGTAATTCGAGGACTTAGTTGTATTGGGCAGCATCATTCCTTACCGAGAAATTCAATCAACTCATTAAAATTCAAGAACATAACTTTCCTCTAAACAAGCATTTCCCAGCTTTGTCAGTTTTAGGATTGGTGGACTTCAACTCCCAGTGTCAGCTTTGGAAGCCATATTAAGACCAGATGCTCCCACACTCCTACATTTGAGCTTGGGAAAGTGGGAGGGGGGGTATTTCTTGGAGTGTATGTAGTTAGACATAATAACATTCTTTTTTCTAATTCAAGGTCATGTTATTTTGCACGTAAGTGAGGGGAAGTTCTCAAGTTGGGACGGATGGTGATTGGGGCATGTGATGTGGTGATGGGGTGCAGGGGGTGGATTTGTAGTTTTTACTTTTTGCAAAGAAGCTCGGAACTTTCAGATTCTGGATTCCCCAGTTGTGCCAGTTACAATCCAAATAAAGAGGAACTTTTGAGAAGATGTCTGTCTCTGAGTTACTCGGTGGAGTGGAGGTTTACTGGAACACTGACATTCTCCCGAATCTGAACATTGACACCCAGATTCTATGGCTAGCTGGGGAATTCTGGGAACTGAAGTCCACCCATCTTAAAGTTGCCGAAGTTGAGAAACACTGCTCTTCACAAACGTTCATAGCTGGGGACTCAAGAACTAAGCGTTTTCACCCCCACTTTCAATTGGCTAAAATTGGGCTGTAACCACACACTCCACACACTCCCCCCATTCTACATCTGGATGCTTCATTTCCAAGCAGCTGGCATGGAGGGACTTGGTTTCTTCTATTCCTGGTTGGTTGACCTGCTGGACTTTTGTCCTTGAATTTACTTAATGGTCAAATTTGTGTGTGTGTGCAAATGAAGCAATGCAACAAATGAAATTCTTCTGGTCAGTTGCTCCCAACCAGTCAACGTATGTGGTCTACTTTCAATGCATTGTATGCTCATAGGTCAAACTGAGAATGAATGTATCAACCAACCAATGAATCAAGTCAACGAACCAATCAATGAATCTATGCATGAATCTATGAATAAATAAATAAGGAATGAATAAAGTCAACTAACCAACCAATCAACGAATCTATGAATGAATGGCTGAATGAATCAATGAATCTGTGAATGAATGAATGAATCTATGCATGAATCTATGAATGAACAATCAATCCATACATCCATGAATCAATGAATGAATCATTCGTCTATGAATCTATTAATGAATCAATCAAGTCAATCAGCAACTCAATCAATGAATCTACGAATGAATCAATCATGTCAATCAAATCAATGAATCTATAAATGAATGACTGAATGACAATGAATCTTTGAATAAATAAATAAATAATGAATGAATGAAGTCAACTAACCAACCAATCAACGAATCTATTTGTAAATGTCCAAATGAATCAATGAATCTATGAATGAATGACTCAATCAAGTCAATCATGCAGTCAATGAATCTATGAATGAATGAATCTATGCATAAATCTATGAATGAACAATCAATCCATAAATCCATGAATGAATCATCAATCTATGAATCTATTAACGAATCAATCAAGTCAATCAGCAAATTGGTCAATGAATCTATGAATGAATGAATCTATGAATCTATGCATGAGTCTTATGAATGAATAGTAAATGAATCTGCGAATGAATCAATCATGTCAATCAAATCAGTCAATGAATCTATAAATTAATGACTGAATGACAATGAATCTATAAATGAAGGAATGAATCAATGATACCATTACCATTTGGAAATTGTTGAATTAGTCTACTTGTGTAAACCAATGGATGAGGCTCAGAATGGACTGATTTTCAGTAGCTTGTGAGAATTTCATTTTTTATTCTGTTTCATTGAAAGACATAGATTGATTCATCCTCTGAATTTGACATTGCTAGCTTCACTTTGAGAAACAACCATGGAGGTGGGTTGCAAGGTTCCTGCTAATTTTGTCTTTTTTCTTCTTATCATTTATCCATCAGTGGAAATACACCTGTTACGGTTTGGGGGACCAACCTGGATCTCATCCAGAATCCTCAGATCCGGGCCAAGTACGGTGGAAAAGAACATGTTAATGTGAGTTGATTAAATCGAAAAATGGGATACTCAAAGGCTGAACTTGGGAAACTTAGGAGGTTGATTGTCTCTCACCCCCTCAAATGAGATCAGCGCCATCTCTGCTATCCTCTGGAAGTCCCTCAAGATGTATGGAAACTTATCAAGCGGAGATCCAACCTAGAACTAAGGGGAACTTTCCTAACAGTGAGAACAATCAATCAGTGGTACGGCTTGTCCTCCAAAAGTTGTGTGTGCTCCAAAACTGGAGGTCTTCAAGAACAACCATTCATCCAGAGTAGTATAGAGTCTCCTGCTTGATGGACTAGAAGACCTCCAAGGTCCTTTCCAACCTTGCTATTCTGTTAAAACCTGGTTGTGTCACCAAACCTGAGAATCTCAGAGAACCAGGGATATATTCCTAGATGAAGGGTCTTCAAACTTGGCAAGTTTAAGACTTGCGGACTTCCAACTCCCAGAATTCCTGAGCTAACATGACTGGAGGAGGAATTCTGGGAGTTGAAGTCCACAAGTCTTAAAGCTGTCAAGTTTGAAGAACCCTATCCTAGACAGTTCCATTGCAGGTGATCTTTGACATTCTCTCTGTGTTGTTTGAATTCCGACTTGCTCCAAGGAAGACCAGGTCTTCACTTAAAAGCCCAAAGTCTGTAGAGATTCTCAGTCATCCAGGACAAGGTTGTCCCAAAGGTGTTTTTTTCAGGAGGCAACTGGACTTTCTCATTTTTTTTTCTTTTGAAGACCTTTCGCTTCTCATCCAAGAAGCTTCTTCAGCTCTGACTGGATAGTGGGCAATGGAAGGATTTATATTCCTTGCAGACAGCTGGTCATTTGCATCCCCTAGAGGGCCGTTGAGGCCACTTGGAGGTTTCTCTGTGTCCACAGGGCACAGCTTCCTTCTGAATATGTGTGCAGATCTGCGAATGGATTCCCACTCTTTGCAGTGCCCGTTATAGACACGGTTGCAATGTATTCCTCTTTTCTAACATTGGAAGAACGGGATTGTTCCACAACCTTCTTCCTTGCTCTCCGTTTCAGGCCTGCGAAGTTCAGAACGACACGGAAATGGTCTGCCAGGCTCCGGCCTTGACGGTGGACCCAAATAACCAGTCTGAGCTCGCCGAACGGCCAGATGAATTTGGCTTTGTCTTGGACAACGTCTTCTCCTTGCTGATCCTCAACAAGACCAACTTCACCTACTACCCAAATCCCATCTTTGAGGCCTTCAGTCCCCCTGGGATTTTGGAACTGAAACCAGGAACCCCTTTGATCTTGAAGGTATGGAGGCAAGGATGACGCCATGCAGGAAGACTTCAGCTTACAACCAGGTCTTACAACCACAACTGTGCCCAACATTCCCATTCATAAGCAAGGCAGTTGTTAAGTGGTCATGCCCCATTTTATGATCTTTTTTGGGTTGTTAAGCAAAACGCTGCAGTTGTGAAATGGTCGTTAAGCGACCACTTGGTCGTTAAGCGACTGGCTTCCCCCATTGACTTTGCTTGTTAGAAGCTGGCAAGGAAGGTCACAAAAAGGGATTGTATGTGTTCTGACCCAGCCTCCCTAAACACAACAAACCCTCCGTATTTAAATCAATTTAAATTAGAAATACTGGCGGCCCCAGCAAAAAAAAATTATCTCTCAACGCAGGTTAACAAGTCTGTCCAGCAGGGAGATATACAGTTGTCTGCCACCTCAATTCATCTCTTCCCCTTGCCTTGTATCCCCAGAACTAGGTTGGGGCTCTGCTAGCAGTGGTGGCTCTTCTGTCCTGAGGACCAACCCATAGATTTCCACTCCTCTCCTCTGCCTTTTGCGCATTTGCACTTCAGGCACTAGTCCCAGCTATTCCTCCTCTTCCTCATCAGTCACTTTTTGACTCTCCATCTGAGGGCTGATGGATGGCCCAGGCTCCATCTCTCTCTCTCTCTCTCTCTGCCAGCTTCATTCCCTCTTCCCCCTCATAGCTCTCAAGTTGTCCTGATGCTGACCATAATTCCCATGCCTCCTCCTCCTCTGATTTGGCTGCTGGAGAGGCCTGCAACCGACAGGCCAAAACAACAATATATTCCAGGACACTGCAACTGTCATAAATACATGTCAGTTGCCAAGTGTCAGAATTTTGACCACGTGACCATAGGGATGCTGCAACAGTCATAAGTGTGAAAAATGGTCCTAAGTCACTTTTTTCTAACTTTGAATGGACACTAAATGAGTGGTTATAAGTTGAGGACTGCCTCTTTGCAAATCCTTTCCAGACCTTTGACAAGGAGCAAACTCTGGCCAAGCAGCTAGATTTAAAAAACAAAACAAAACAGTAAATACAGGTTGTGGACCAGTGGTGGGATTCAAACATTTTGACTACTGGTTCTGTGGGTGTGGCTTGGTGGGTGTGATGTGGCTTGGTGGGCATAGTATGGTTTGGTGGGCGTGATAGGGGAAGGTCACTGCAAAATCCCCATTCCCTCCCCACCCCACTAACCTGCTTTCCAGCTCCGTTCTCCTGGGCAGAGCATCCAAAGAAGACCCAGCCGATCAGCTGGACTCAGGAGGCGGAGAATAGATGGGGTTGGCAGGGCCAATCAGAGGTGGGATTTGCCGGTTCTCCAAACTACTCAAAATTTCCATTACCAGGTCTCCAGGACAGTCAGAACCGGCTGAATACCACCTCTGGTGTGGACTTCTTGCCATCTTTTATTTTAAAATCTTTATTTAAATGCATTTGCTGACCAGTATCCAGTGGACTCCATGGAGTTTGTTGGGCTATCTCAGGTGTCCCCCCACTTACAACCATTAATTCAGTTAGCATTCAAGGTTACAGTGACACTGAAAAAAGTAATTTACAAACGGTCCTCATACTTACGACCATGGCAGTGTCCCTGTAGTCGCGTGATTGGAATTCTGGTGGTTATGTACTTATGACAATTTCACATCCCAGGGTCATGAGATTCCCACTTGTGACCTCCCCAGCTGACTTTCAGTAAACAATTTCTCACTGATTCATCCCTTATTGATTGAGTTGTCAGGGCTCCGGCACTTGCCCCATTTAAATCATGAGTCTCTAGCCGAACTTCCAAAACTTAAAGATTTATTAGGAGTAAACATGCCAGCACTGCCTGGGTGTAGCTGACTCTGAGGCACATCATTCATTGTCACCCTTGATCCTGGTTTTTCTCCCATCTCCTGGGTGTATCATAATTCATATCCTCCAATGGGACACCTCCATAGTCCAGAGTAATCAATCATGTTCTCCAGTTAAAATTTTGTATGGCAGAAACTTCGGTCACCTAGTTACTATCTTTGAAAACATTTATGGAATGCTAGCTGCCCACCGCTCCCTTTCTGTTGACAACTCTAAAAAGACCATAGAAATATTTTATGAGTTGACATGAGTAATTTATTACTGATTGATTAATTTATTAAATTTATATGCTGCTAATCTCACTGTCCACCCATGTGGTTTCTCTTGGCCTAGGGGAAAAACTTAACCCCGCCGGTGGCAGGAGGGAATGCTAAGCTGAATTACACTGTGCTGATTGGGGAAAAGCCCTGCGTGGTTACGGTCTCCGATGTCCAACTGTTGTGTGAATCCCCAAATCTGACAGGACGACATAAAGTTACGGTAAGGAATATTGCCAGTGTGTTTTGGAGTTACAGTGATTTTTTTTTAACTCTAAAAAGAATCAATCAAAAAATCAATAGTGCCTTGGAACCTGGAGAACGATGTTCTCATTGCAAAGAGAACAAAATGACACGATTTCTCCTTTTTTTGCATAATTTACTGTCCCTCACTTTATTCTTGCGTGGCAAGTAGATAGATAGAATTATTTTATTGGCCAAGTGTGATTGGATACAGAAGGAATTTGTCTTGGTGCAAATGTTCTCAGTGTACATAAAAGAAAAGATACATTCATCAAGAGTCAAGAATCATCAGGTACAACACTTAATAATAGTCATAGGGTACAATAAGCAATCAAATCATACTAGGAAATAGTCAATGAAAATTGTTAGGATACAAACAACAAGGTTACAGTAATACAGCCACAAGTGGGAGGGGATGGGTGATAAGGAGTGATGAGAAGATTCATAGTAATAGTAGTGCAGACGTTGGAAATAGTTGGACAGTGTTGAGGGAATTATTTGTTTAGCAGAGTGATGGCTGTCCTTGTGTCTAGTTTTTCTGGAGTGCAGGGCTCTGTAGTGTCGCTTTGAGGGAAGGAGTTGAAACAGTTTATGTCCAGGATGTGAGGAGTCTGTAAATATTTTCACAGTCCTCTTTAGTAAAGGGAAGAGCCTTACTTTTAATATCAATTTTAATAGCCTTAATATTTTACATCCTGAAATTTCAACAGGGAACTTCCTGTATTGACTGCATCACCCCTTGAATCATGAGATCTAGTGACTTCATCTTTCACCAGAAGTGAATAGAAGGGGTCTTGACCTTATCAAGTTAGATTTCTGGAGCCTTTCTCAGCCTTGGCTCCTTTAAGAGGAGTGGAACTTCAACTCCCAGGATTCCCCAGCCAGCATGGACCATGAGAACTCGTGACTTTGTCTTTCAACAAGGAGTACAAAATGTAAGAAGTGGGATTTGAGCTTAGCAAGTGAGATTAGTGCAGTGTTTCACAAACTTGACTCCTTTAAGAAGTGTGTGTGGATTTAAAATTCCCAGGATTCTCCAGCCAGCATGGACCATGAGAACTAGTGACTTTGTCTTTCTCAACTTTATTCAGATTAAAATGCAAAATCCCAAAGGGAAAAAAAAAACATAGCAGAGACCAAAACTCAACAAAAACATTTTAAAAAGTGAATTAAAAACAGCAAAAGAGATAAACACATCTGGGGTGTGTGTGTGTGTGATTTCATCTTTCAGAAGGAGAAGACCATGAGATCTAGTGACTTCAGCTTTCACTAGAAGTGAATGCTAGAAGTGGGTCTTGACTTTATCAAGTTAGACTGCTGCAGTCTTTTTCAGCCTTGACTCCTTTAAGAGGAGTAAGACTTCAACTCCCAGGATTCCCCAGCCAGCGCGGACCATGAGATGGAGTGATTTGCTGGCTAGGGAATGCTGGGAGTTGAAGTCCCACACCTCTTAAAGGGGCCAAGGTTGACTTAGTCCCTCGCTCTTGCCACAGGCTCGTGTTGGAGGCATGGAGTTCTCCCCTGGCATGGTCAACATCTCATCTGACAGCCCTCTCAGCCTGCCTGCCATTGTCAGCATCGCCGTGGCTGGCGGCCTGCTCATCATCTTCATCGTGGCCGTCCTGATTGCCTACAAGCGGAAGTCTCGGGAAAGCGACCTCACGCTCAAAAGGCTGCAGATGCAGATGGACAATCTGGAGTCCAGGGTGGCTTTGGAGTGCAAGGAAGGTACTACAAGCCGAAGGGATTACCTGTTCTAAACTAGGCTTCCCAAAATCATGACGCAGACTTCTCGTCCCGCCAAACCCCTTTGATTTAGGCTAATTTGAATTCCTATCATTTGCATCCAGCAAAGTCCCTGGCAAACAGTCTTTCAAGAGTGATTTACACCCACAGACCTTATCAGGCTTGCAGAGCTGCCAGGCCGATAGCTTCCAAGCGCCACACTGTAGCAGAAAATACTTGGCAAGGAATCACAAACAAATCTTCACCCTAATTAAATGAAACAATTGTCTCCTGCAAACCCCACTCCCCTTTCGCTCTTCTTTATTCCCTATGGGAGGGGCCATTCACCGTCCACCTGAGCCTTTACTCCTGAGTCAACCCTTGTTCCTTAATTGTTCCCTTCTCCTGGCAGAACTGTGCCTGTGCATACTGGGAACAGGCTCTAGTTGTTCTTCTTCCCCACTAATCTCCGACTCCGAAGGCAGCTGATAACTGTTGGACGGCCCTGGCCCCATTTCTGCCTCCAACACAGAGCACCCCTCAGAGCCTTCCCCAGACTCCAGGACTGGCCCATATTCCTCCCAACCTCCTCACTATCCGAGTCTGCCACCAGCTCTGCTGGCCGCTGGCGGCCACAACATTACCAAGGCATCAGATAAATTGCTGATGGCCATGTGAGGTAGTCCAGATAGGAAGCATGCCCAGTTGAGCAAATTCTACTCTAGTGTAAGGTGACATTAACAGAATCTTGCAAGTCTGAAAGGACATTTTCTTTCAGACTTCCCTCCGCCTATATAGCTTAAGATACTAGGGAGATGTTCTGACTCAAACCTTGTTCCAAGGAAACAAACACGAAACAGAGGTAACAGCAAAATCTTTTAATTATTCTTTACAAATTCCATTCCTTCACAGTTAAAAGGCTGTTTCAAATTAATTATCTCTGATAAGAATGAGCCTTGCCAAGTTTGTGCAAGGCTGCCAAGAACACTGGATAAAGTTACTAAGAAATATTTCAAACACAAAGAGTTTCCAAACACCAATTAAGATATTACGAATGTCCACAAGGCTTGAGTGCAAAAACGTTTTTGCTTCCTGCAAAGAACTCTGGTTTCTCAGCTGGCTTTTATCTCTTAAGGGAGGGGCCATTATCTTGCAGCCTTCCTTCTGGGTTGCCTGTGCTACTGCAGCTGCTCTTTCCTTCGAGCAGCCCTGCGTGCACATGCTCTGGGCACAGGCTCCTCAGGGGCCTCTTCCTCACTGCTGCCAGCCTCCACAATCTCCACTCCCTGACGGTCCTGGCCCCATCCCTACATCACAGGCAGGTCCCTCATCTGAGTCCTCGCTCTCCGAGACCTCAGCCGTCCACACCTGCTGTCGGTGAACCACAACAGGAAATTCCAATGGCTTTCCTCCCACCCTCCTGTGGTCACATGACTGCTCTGAGCACTTGGCAACCAGCCCATATTTATGCTTGTTTGCAACACCTCCATCGTCATGTGACTACAAGTTGTGACATTTTTGCCAAAAATCAGCATGTACTTCCAATTCCTGCAAAAAGCAACCATAGGGAATATTGGGCTTGCTTAACAACCGCCGCATTTGCTAAATGGCCACCGCATTCTGACAAGCAGAGTCAATGGGGAAACCAGATTCTCTTAATGACTGCATGATTCACTTAACAACTACAATGGTTTCCTCAAAAACTGTGGCCAAAAAAGGGTGTAAAATGTGGCAAAAGCTGACTAAACAACTGCCTTGCTTAGCAGTGAACATTTTGAGCTCAGTGGT
This sequence comes from Laticauda laticaudata, assembly GCA_004320025.1. Lineage (NCBI taxonomy): Eukaryota > Metazoa > Chordata > Lepidosauria > Squamata > Elapidae > Laticauda > Laticauda laticaudata. The sequence goes on from BHFT01021031.1 coordinate 40,600, forward strand.
GCTTGAAAATTGAGGACTAGCTGTATGGGTGGAGAAATAAGAGGTAAATTTTATGGCTTTAATTTTATGGCTGCATTCTCACAACACGCTTAACTGGGATAAGATAAGATCTAACAAATAGCACTTTCCTCTTAATATGGCTGATGCACAAAGAAGGGTTTCTTTTTCCTCTGACCGACAATCTGCTGTTTTTACTGCTAAAGCTGGTTCTTTGGCAGTGTTCCTGGTTTCGAATGGGAGCACTTAGGAGTGACCCAAGATGACTTTGGAACAAGGCTGGGCTGCTGGGGGTTAGCTAAGATTCTGTGCAGTTCAGATAACCCCCAAATCCATTCCTGGCTGGCCTTGCCCCACCCACCCCACCCTGCTCCTCCCAGGAGTCCCCACGTGGCCCATTTTGGGTGCAGGTAAGTGCAGGGTGCCAATGGAGGCTTGGGGAGGGTGAAAAACGGGCCTCCTGGAAGTTCAGGAAGGCCGAAAATGGGCCCATTTCCAGCTTCCAAAGAGCCTCCGGAGCCCAGGGAGGCAGTTTTCGCCCACCTGGAGGCTCAAGGAAAGGCTCTGGAGCCCAGGGAGGCCAAAAACATCCTCCCTACCATGGTGCAGAGAATCCTTCGCTCAAATTTTTGAAGCCCACCCCTGCTTTGGGACAATCTTGAATCCAGTGGAGAAGGTTCTGAAGAGCCCACTTTCTTCTGGAAGCGATCGAAAAGTCACTGGATGTATCCACCTTCCTGTCAGCAGTTTTGTTATCTTAAAGCATGCCGGAGTATTAACGTTCACTTTTTGAATGTATCGCTTTATTTTGCTTTTTGCTTCAAAAGTTGATTAGCGGTTGAATGCTGATTTATTTCAAGCCCCTAACTGGACTCTTAAGTGCTGTTTTCCCTTTTTCTTTTTGATATCTGTTATTCTGGATAACCTCTGTGTTAGAGTTTGCAGCAGAAATCCAAGACCAGAAAACACACAGACAACTGATTCAGCAGGATGATTAACTTCTTTATAAACAAAATAATATGAAGTAAAGTTTACAATACCATTTGTAGATTCTTTCAGTGTAACCTAAGCAAAAAATACAAGCAGCAGCAGCTCATAGCAGATATCAGTTTCAGCAAGCAAGCAAGTTAGTTTCATTTTCAATTCTCAGCAAAGCACATAGAGCCAAACCACACCCAGGTTATCTAATCTCATTGGCTGGTCTGTTGCCATGCTTACTTTGTTAACCATGTCTCTGCCAGTTAATGAATATACTCTGACACTCTGTCCCTTCCATATGGAAAGTACAGCAACGTTCAGGGAGGGGGTGAAGAGCTGTCCGGCTCTCGCCATTGAATTTTGTATTTTTTGAATTTTAAAAATACCTGAAATTGATTTTTATTGAAATTTTCTTATAATCCTGGACTGAAATATAGAGTAAAATATACTTCTCGTATTCTTTATTCTCTGACTAAGTTTCATAGATGAAAATAGCTGAGCGGTGTCTGAAATCTAAGAAAGAAAGAGAGGGAAATATGCAACTTCTAGCTGGATTTCTCTTTCAAAAGCTTGATCAAACAGTAATGATTGTCCAAAAAAATGTTAGGGCATGAAGATAAAGTGACACAAAAGGATGTTAATCCAGTTCCAAATCAAAGAGATAGTCTCATGGCTGGAAAACTAACAAAATGGACTTCACCTGTTGTTCCAAAGTTTAAGTTTGCATATTTCTTTAATACTACAACTTTGATCAGAAGTGGAAGAGCAATTTCCTCGATGGATTTATTACAGTTAACTGGCAGCTACTTTTGTTTTGCACTTGGATGAGATGATAAACTAATTCTGGAGACTGAATTTATGTATAATTAAACAACAATTGAAAATAGATGGTATTAAGAAACAAACACAAATATTGAACCCAGGAGGAATTATAATTTATTACTGTTGGCTTGATGTGGGAAAGATAAGATAAAGATGGTAAATTTTCTATGAGCGGATTACAATAACAATTTGAAACTTTAATTTTGTTTTGTTTTCTTATTATTGTTTTTCCTGTTAACTACTATGTTATGTTAAAGTCAGGTCAAAACAGGTTGCAAATAGATTTAGTAGTTTAAAAGTTTTGGAAAGGCCTGTTTTACAAAGGGTGGGAATTCATGTTGTAGTAATATATTAATCAGTATTCAATTAGAGGGGATTATAATCAGTGGTGGGATTCAAATTTTTTTACTACCTGTACCGGGGGGTTGGTGGCTTGGTGGGCATGGCAGGGGAAGGATACTGCAAAATCTCCAGTCAGAGGTATATTTGCTGGTTCTCCGAACTACTCAAAATTTCCACTACCGGTTCTCTAGAACTGCTCAGAACCTGCTGAATACCACCACTGGTTATAATATGTTGGTTTTTATTCTTTTCTAAGTCACCTTTTTAATACTTTGATTGTTTTGTGTTCTGATTTTTTTCTTTTTGGTTTCTGTTTGGAATTTCTTTTTGCTTTGTACTTTGTATTTTAATTTTGTCGTGAATAAAATAAAAATATAAATATTAAAAAAAGATCTACCAAGTAACTTATTATAGTTCTCACTAGGCTTAGGTGATTTTTTCGAGTGAGTGTGCTGTGCAAACCAATGTGGATTTTTTTTGTTTTACAGTTTGCAGTATTGGCCCTGAACTCAAAAAGTCAGTTCATTCAACTAGGTTAAAGTATGCTGTGTGAATGCAAACAATGAGTTGTTAAGTTAGATAATTCTGGCCAAATCTTGCTACAATACATTCTCTTGGATCTTCAATCTGCATTAAAAATACAGATAGTCCTCTACTTACGACTACAACTGAGCCCACAATTTATGTTGCTAAGCAAGACATGTGTTAAGTGTATTTTTGTCCCGTTTTACGACCTTTCTTGCCACTGTTGTTAAGCGAATCACTGCAGGTGTTCGGTTAGTCACATGGTTGTTGAATGCATCAGGTTTTGTCATTGATTTTGTTTGTCAGAAGGTCACAAAAGGGGATCACGTGACTCCCCGGGACACTGTGACTGTCATAACTATGAGTCAGTTGCCAACGATTCTGAATTATTTTTTCACCACGGGGTGAAAAATAGTCCTAAGTCACTTTTTTTCAGGGCTGTTGTAACTTTGAACAGTCACTAAATGAACTGTTGTAAATCAAGGACCACCTCTATTCTCCCTTGAATGGTTCATTCTTCCTTTTTTAAAAAAAAAATAAATTCCTTCCCCTCCCCCCCTCCAATCACAGCTTTTGCAGAACTCCAGACGGATATCCATGAGTTGACAAGTGACTTGGATGGAGCAGGAATACCGTTTCTAGATTATCGGACATACACCATGAGAGTCCTTTTCCCTGGGATTGAAGACCACCCAGTACTCAGGGATCTGGAGGTAAGAATTTGGGATGGAAAAGAAACTGATGCATGGAAGGCGGGGTAGGGGTGGGGATTCAGTTGGTTCAGACCGGTTTGGGTGAACTGGTTGTTACAACAGTTGTTGATACCACGCTCACCGAACCGGTTGTTTTACTGGTTGAATCCCACCACTGATGCAGGCTTCATCAAATGTGAAACACAAACATGTTTGAAAAGCAAAACCTATTTTAATGCAATGCTGGGAAGGACTTTCATTTCCAGCCAGAACTAATTATAATTATAACTAATTATGTGGCATCTACTTGACCCATTAGAGCAAGGAGGTAGGAAATGCTGAGGGTCCCCCCCTGAGGGAGATATACCTGGTGGAACCTAGGAGAAGGGCCTTCTCCGTGGTGGCTCCACCTCTCTGGAACATCATGAATGAATGAATGAATGAATGAATGAATGAATAAATAAATAAATAGTTCCCCAAGATAAGGAGCTTGACTTTGGAAGTTGTGGGTGCTCCATCACTGTAGGGTCTTAAGAAGACCCATTTGTCTGGAATGATATAAACATACCTGCACTACGCATGCATGCGCTTCCCAGCTGATTTTTGGCCCGTTTGAGGCCATTTTCAGCCTCTCGGAGACTCGAGGGAAGCCTCTGCAGCTTTAGGAGGCCGAAAAATGGGCCTTCTGGAAATATTGGAAGTGCCTGTTTTCAGCCTCTGGAGGGCCTCTGGAGCCTGGGGGAGGCCATTTTCACCCTCCTGGAGGCTCGAGGGAAGCCTCTGCAGCCTTTGGAGGTCGAGAAATAGGCCTGTTTTGGCACTTCCAGTATTTACGGTAAATCAGCTGGGAGGTGCACGCATGCGCAATGCAGGTAAGAAGGAGTTGCACGTGCATGCACAGAGGGGTGGGGTGCATTGCATTGTGGGTGCTGGCACACCACAACAAAAATGTTCATCTTTGCTGATATAATATCTCTTGCTTGATCAGGGGAATGGTCTGGGAGACCTCTAAGGTCCCTTCCAACTCTGTTATTCTCTTAATACCATCATGATCAACTACTAAGGCAGAGGTCCCCAAACTTGGCAACTTTAAGACTTGTGGACTTCAACTCCCAGAATTCTCCAGCCAGCTATGCTCAACTATGCTGCCTGGAGAATTCTGGGAGTTGTAGTCCACAAGTCTTAAAGTTGCCAAGTTTGGAGTCCTCTGTACTAAGAGAACGAGGTATGCCTACTCCTAACGAAGAGAAGGACCAGGGGCGACATGATACCAGTCTTCCAATGCTTGGAGGGCTGCCAGAGAGAAGAGGGGGGTCAGGAGTTTGGACATCCATTTGTCTAAAATGGTAAAGGGTTTCCTGCTTGAGCAGGGCTAGTTGGACTAGAAGACCTCCACGGTCCCTTCCAACTCTTCTGTTATTCTGTTTCGGGCAAGGTTCCTGGCTATCGGCAAGACCGGGTGGAGAAGGGCCTCAAGTTCTTCGCCCAGCTCATCAACAACAAAGCCTTCCTGCTCTCCTTCATCCGCACCCTGGAGTCTCAGCGCAGCTTCTCCATGCGAGACCGTGGCAACGTGGCCTCCCTCATTATGACTGTGCTGCAGAGCAAGCTAGAATACGCCACCGATGTTCTCAAGCAGCTCCTGGCCGACCTGATTGACAAGAACCTGGAGAGCAAAAATCACCCCAAGTTACTGCTGCGGAGGTAAGCCTGTCAGAAAGGGTCAGGTGTCTTTCTCCAGCCCAGAGTCTCCATGGATGGTTGGGGGAATAGCAGAATCTTGGATGAAAAAGTCGAAGGCAGGACCGACGTCTGACTGCCCTGATTTGGAAGCATGACATTCAAATCGGATTTCTCAAAGAGGAGGATGTGTGCCTTGAAAAAGGCTATTTCAATCAAAGATTATTTGTGGCTCAGAGCGTGAACTGTGGGGTCCTTGGTGGTCTCTGAGCTTGGTCATTTTTCTTAGGGATGTTTGATGACCCAAGTAGGGGACATCTTCATTGCTAGAGGGGTTTGCAGAGAGGAGGAGGAGGAGGGAGGAGGAGGAGGAGGAGGAGAACTGTGTGGTTCTTGGTGCTCTCTGAGCTTAAGAGTTTTCTTGCAGACGTTTCTTGACCCAACCAGGGAACATTATCGGTGCTAGAAAGCAATGGGGTTTGTGCAAAGAGGAGAAGGAATGTGGCGTCCTTGGTGCTCTTTGAGCAAGGGATAGGGTAGAAGAGAAGAAGGAAGGAGGAGGAGGAAGAATGTGGGGTCTTTGGTGTTCTTTGAGGTTGGTGCTTTTCTTGCTGACGTCTCTTGACCCAACTTGGAAACATCTTCAGTGCTAGAAGGGAGTGGGGTTTGAGGGGAGGAGGAGGAGGAGAAGGAGGAGGACTATGAAATTCTTGGTGGTTTCTTGACCCAGCCAAGGAACATCATCATTGCTAGAAGGGAAGTCAGCTTTGCTGGAAGGAGGAAGGCTATGAGGTCCTCGATGCTCTCTGAACTTGGTTGCAGACGTTTCATGACCATACTGGATAACATCAACAGTGCTAGAAGGAAGCGGGATTTGCTTTCTATTTATATACATGTGGCTTGACCTCTCAACCAGGGGTCCTCAATCTGTGGGTTGTGATCCACTAGTGGGCCGTGAGGGGTTTGCAACTGGGCTGGCGGAAGTGCAAGCACTCTTGCGAATACCACTCAAGCATCATCACGAAATCTCCAGAACCGTAAAGCCTACAAACTTGAAATTTGGCATATAGGTTCCTCTTGACTTCTAGGGGCTCACTAAGAAAGGATTTTTCAAAATGATCATCGGAGCATTACTATTTCCCATATTATTATTAACACGCTCTGATGCTAAGGAGTTCTACTCCCCCTGAAAAGAAATCTCTTCCAAATGCAAAACACAAGCAGAAGAGTTTCAGTTTCCATTTCAGTTTCACAGCAGCAAGCAGCTTTAGCACAGAACAGTTGAGCTAAGCCATGCCCAGGCTCCTTGCTGTCTCCTTCTTGCTCACACAACAAATATTGCTTCAGTTTCCAAACAGTCCTCAACTCTCCCACACACTGACAAGACGCTAGCCATAGGAATACCGGTGGATGCTGGTAAGCAGAGGCAGAATTCCCCCCCCCCCCCCCC